>JBAMBL010001862.1:0-28299 GCA_037043405.1 Drosophila subquinaria
ATATGGCCAGACAAGTTCAAGTTTGGGTACAACGTTCATTGGCACCTGCCTGACAGAAAGCTAAATGTCACCACAGACATTAGAATGAACTACGGAAGGAGAGAGAAAGGAAGACAGTGTGAGGAGAGATAACGGACGGACTAACTGACCGACCGACCGCCCGCCCGCCGATAAGCGATGACTTACCAGGAGGTCAGCCTTGACTTTCAGCCGGAGTCGTCGGATCGGATGAACTCGTTAAGTACTATTAGAGTCATCTCATGCGATAACAGCAACAACTAACGAGCAACAACAGCTACAGCGACACACACACACACTCACACAAGCAAACGCAAAAAAAGCAAAGAAATAAGGTTAAATCAAAAGTACAGTTGTGTACATAGCGCAGCGAGCAGCAGCAACAGCACCAACAACAACACAAACAAAAGCGAAGAGCAACCAACAAGCGAAATGTGTTTGAGTGCGGCTGCGGTGAGCAGCAAAAGCAACAACAACAACAACAGCAGTAGCAGCAGCCGACGTAGAGAGAGAGTAAGACAGAAGAGAGAGCGCGCGTCGCACACACACGCGAGCCCAAAGCCAAAGCCAAACAGCAAACTAAGAGAGTGGCGGGCAGGCAGACGGCGGCAGTTGGCGACCGAGAGTTGGGAGTACACTAGAAGAGTGAGTGAGAGGGTGGGGTGGGGTGGGGGAGACTGAAAACTGTCTGGCCACCCCAAGCACAGAAATCACCCATTACCCCCACCTCCAGCGACAACACCCACAACGACATCGAGACATGCAGAGAAAACACCTTAACCCTAAGAGACCTACAGATTTACCTATTGATTTGCATATTAGTTTCTTTATTATTAACTGACCCCACAAACTAAAAGAAAAGAAAATATAAAACTTAAAGACGGCCAATCGAAGGGCATTGCAATTGGCTTAATTTGCGATATGCGCAAAATAATTCAATTCATTTCAATAAAATGAAAAAATTATCAAAACAAGTCGCAGCTTCGCACACAAACTGACAAATAAATAAACAAACATACATAAATACAAACATACGCACACACACACACATAAGTAGGTACATGAATATATATACATACAAACATATATAGTCGTATAAGAAATGCGCATATCTTATGGCCTGCCATTGTACGTACATAAGCGAACGAAGCGGAAGAGAGAGAGAGAGGAGCAAGCAGTAGAGCGGTGGGCTGCTGCTGCTGCTCTTGCTGTTGCTGAGAGCGCGTTCGAGTGAGTGAGAGCGGCCGACTTGTACATGGGCCCCTTGTACATATGTATTAACTCACCATCGTCCCCATGGTGGGTTGAGGGTTGGGGGTAGGAGTAGTAGAAATTGGGGGTGGGGGTTGGTCTGTGTGTGTGGTGGGTGGGGTGGGGTTGTCAAGTGGGCGACTGCAAAGTGCAGTGGCGCATAAATCTAAGCTGCGCCTTTCGACTCTTGAAATTTATTAGTGACGTCAGCAGCTGCTTAAACCAATACAACAACAATAACAATAATAGTCGGACGACATTTCAACGTAGTGGCAACTCCTTGACTAAATTTACAAACAAGAATTAAGAGTCATAATTTATACTGTAAGCTTTACCTGCTCATTTGCATATGTGTGTGTGTGTCTGTGTGTAAGTGTGCTCATATATTTGTATTTGCCAACCGCAAAAGTGTTAAGTCATTTTGATCCATTAATACAGTTATTCTTATCTACTTATGTACATAAGCCAGTATATAGTATATGTATGTACATATGTAAGTAACAAAGATGTAAGCTAATACAAATCTCAACACCTATGTATGTACATACATATGTGTGAATGTATGTATACATTTGTATATATATGTACATATGTTTGTATGTACATAAGCATGCTTGTTTATTAATAGCACCGATAAGGATAAGCTTTGGGGAAATTGCAACACCGCAAGTAACAACAATATAAAATATGTAAGTATATAAATAAATTTCTAGAAAATGGGTTACGTACTAAAATACTACAACAACAACAATGACGACAACTTAATACAAATTAATTGCGCGCACTACAAACGAAACAACGTCGCTTCTCTGTCGCTGTCGCCGTCGCTGCCTGTAGTCGTTGGCCTCTGCGGACGTCGCTGTCGCAGCGCAGTCTCTCCAACTATAAATGTGTGACGTGTTGTTGTTGTATTTGTTGTCGGATTTGCTGCTTATCGCTTGGACATATTTGCACTGTCTTTTATGGCAACGCTGAGTAATTGACAAATGGCTTGAGGGGGAGCGAGACGGACAGAGGGCAGGTACATTGTATAGTGAAATGAGGAGAGACGGCAAATGGGTTTTGAGCCTAGCAACTTTACAGCTGTTTTTGGCAGGTGGTTAAGTCTGACCAACTAAAAAAATATATGTATATACAACATGTGTGTGTGTGTGTGTTTGTGTGTTAGTGTACATAACAGCAACAAGAGTAATAGCTTTCAAACTGGTTTTAATTGTGTTGCTTTTATTTTACTTTGTTTTATGCCAAAGTACCAAATAGAAATAAAATATGATGATGCTGATAATAGACATACAGTATGTACAGTAATTATTTTGACAAAGAAATTAGTTATTTGTATTTACTTATTTTCAAAAATAGTTGACTGACTATAATAAAATAAATATAATTTTATTTATTTTCCGTTTTGTCTAAAAAATTACTTGACTAACTGTATGTGCCTAGTTTAAGGTCGTTAAATGCTAAGATTAAACTGAATGCGTATGAATTGTAATACAAACATACATATGTACATATTTACATAAATACAATAAACGGAAAACGGTTGCAATTTGACACATCATTCCAATGACGGCCAAATTTCACAATTTTGCAATGACAATTTCCATATTTGCTTAATATACAAATACTGTAAGTACATACATACATACATACATATGTACATATAAAAGCGCAGCTCAATTGCTTGTAAAAGCTCTTGTCGTTGTCTTTTGCCATTTGCTCTTGTTGTTGTTGTTGTTATTATTGTTGTATATACACACATGTGTATATAAGTACCGTACATATTTCACTCACACTCCCGCTCTCTCTCACTCACTCACAACATTTGTACATAAACTGAGTGCGCTGCGCTCTTCTCTTCTCCTCTCCACTCTTCGCTGCTTTTGTCTATCCAACCGTGCGTCTTTCTCTGCAACTGTATAAGTGTGTGTGTGTGTGTCTGAATGTTTGTATGTATTGACTGCCTGCCTGCCTGCCAGTCTCCTCCACTAGCAACAACAACTACAACATTCAGCAAAAAATAAAAACACATAAAAACGCAACTACAACAACAACAACAAACATAATCGGCAAGGCAACAATCTATTTATTGCACGTACTAATGTACATACATCTGCATGTACATAAATACATGCACACACACACACACATGATGTTTGCACTTTGGTGAAGAACAAACTTTTGTTAACGGTTTTCGGCTGCATTTCAATACTTTTCTTTATTGTGTGGAAAAATTCAACTTAATCAAGCAAATTACCAACGCGTCGCTGTCGACGTCAACGTCAACGTCGTTGCTATGCTTGGCTATTTTTAGGCTTTGCGCTTTACCTTTCATTTCTGTTCTTATTGTTGGCAAAACATCAAAAAATAAAAGTAAAATAAAATAAAATACAAATTGAAAATGAGACGATCTCCTCCTCGCACGCGTTGCCGTTGCGAAGTTCGCGCTCTGTTAAGAATAACCCCAAAAAGTAACACGTAAAAGGTAAGCAGCGACGCTGCAGTGCAGTCAGCGTCGACGTCGACGTCGACGTCACTTGCCCTGACACAGCCCAACCAAAAAGCAAAAGAATAACAAAACCAGTTAGCCGATACTTACACACACACATACATACATACAGTCAGAAACACACACACACACACTCACACACATTTGACATTTATAATGCGGTGCCAAAAAAAAATGGTAAGAAAATAGAAAACAGAAATTCATTCAATTCTTAGCGTTAGATTTCAATTTCATTTACAATTAATAAAACATACATACAGACAGACAGACAGCTATTTATGTACAGTGCTACGGGTAATTGTTCTGTCAAAGAAAAAGATTCACACATTTCATTTTTAATTTGTTGTAAAAATTTATATATTTAAAATATGCAAATTTCAGATTGTGTCAAAACAATTACTTGACCAACTGTAGCTGCTATGCATGCACATTTAAAATGTTTATGCGGCACAATTTTATTGCCCTCAACATAATTAAAGCGGCTCTTAGCCTTGAACTACGCGAACTTAACTGGAGACACACACACACACACACACATATACATACATATACATATGTGTCTGTGTTCACCTGTAATAATATTTTTACATGCGTTTTTCACTGTCAACTGCATGTACACTGGCTACATACATACATACATGCACATAGTTTGTATATACCCATGTTTGTATGTATGCACAGCACAGTGTATAAAAATAAATGACAACGAAAAAGAGAAAACATTTATTTTTTCTAGCATTTCTAGCTGATAAGCGACGGCACTTACAATACATACACACACATACAGACATACATACATACGTATGTACATGTTATGTGCAATTGTTCGCACAGTTGCTTTATACAAAAATTTCTCGCTGCTCGCATATGAATCACACTTCACATGGATTTACGACTGTTTATTAAATTTGAATTATGCGATTAAGTGTTGAGCAACGCCCAAGAGCAGCAAATTTTACTTAACTAACGGTAATCGATGGTCTGCTGCCTACACAATACTTTCTACTGTCAAAACAACAACACGCAATTGCTACTACTTTACTACATACTACTTTATTGTTGTACGCTGTTCTTATTTTGCACTTAATGACGTGTAACCAACGCGCGCGTGTTTCTATGTATACTACATGTGTGTGTGTGTATGTGTGAGAGCATATGTATATGTATGTATCTGTGTACAATGGGAAGAGCTTTGCCGTGTGTGCGAGTGAGATGCCAAAGTAAACAGGTAAAAAAAAGGTAAGCCAAAAAGAAAACAACAACAACAACAACTATAAAAGTGGCAAAGCTGCTTTTTTTTCTTAGCTGCTTTTGTTTTTGCGTGAAATTGACAGCAAAAGATGAAGCTCGATTATTGAGTAAATTGACATTGCTGGTGTTGTTGTTGCTGTTGCTGTTGTTGACTTAATAATGATAATCATAATTAGCCAACGTCAGCATGCAGCGACCATGAAAATTGACCAAAATAATCAACAAAACCAAAAAAAAAGAGAAAAGATCAATGCAGAAATAATGTAAAGTGCTGGCGTTTGCTTGATTTTCAGTTGTTGCTTATGTATCAGGCATAAAGAAGAAAATGATACAGTCAGTGCATTAATTATTCGTACACTCGTAATTTTAATTTACTTTCCTTCAGTTAACTTTATAATACACTTGACTATTAAATAAAATATTGTGCTTTATTCGTCTTGGAATAAACACCAAGTGTGCGAATAAATATTGCGCTGACTGTATATAAATACATAGACATCTGTATCTGTGTATTGGTGTTGGTGCTCTGACTTCTTGCGCATTCTTTGCCTGGCGAACCGCGACGCAGTTACATAACATACATGCACAACTGTATATAAGTATATTTTTGTACATAGCTGAGAATGACAGAACAACGGGGCAGGCAGACAAACAAGGAAGTAACAACAACGAGAAGAAGAAGAAGAAGAACTGTAAACTGCATGGCGATTCAACTTGAAACTTGTCTACGCTTAGCGTAAGGTGGCAACACTATCCAATATGCGGCTATCCGCACAAAAGGTAAAAAGGGTTCAGGCTTTAGCGAGATGAACTGTGTGTATGTATAAAAGAAAGAGATAAAAAAAAAAGTAAAACCAAATAAGAAAAATGTTCAACGTGCCAACAGCATCTAAAACAACAACAACAACACAAGCGACTCATTTAAACGGTCAATTGCCTCAAGCGAAAAGGCAAACGTACGAATAGAGAGAGAAAGAAGAAAAAAACTAAATGAAATTGAGTAACGGCTGCTGCTGCTGCTGACTTTCTGACTAGGCGGCTGCAATGCCCAAAATTTTTGGTGTACAATTTTAATTTCTCGCTTTAAAATGAGAACACACAATGTGCATATAAAATATTGAATTGAGTATAAAATGGGCAATCACAAAAAAGTTTTTTTTTTTTTTTTTCGCACAGACACACAAAATCAAGCAACGTGCATAAATTAGCAGACACAGCGGAGCAAAAGAGATCAAGAGAGCGCGGGAGAGAGCGACAAAAGAATAAGAGAGTGCCCCCCAGTATTTGTGTGTGTGTGAGTAGGAAAGCGCTATGCATAATATGCGTGTGTGTTTCTGTTAGTGTGTTGATTGCTGTGTGGCCACCATTCAAAGAATCACACCAAATTTAACTACATAAATATAAAAACAACAATAATAACAAATAGCAAAAAAAAAAAAGAAAAGAAAAGAGAGGCAGCCAATTTATAAACATAATGCAAAGACAGCGAATGCAATGTGAGACAAAGTGGCAACGCTGTTGTTTTTGTTGTTGCTTGCTTGCTTGTTTGTTACTTTTTGACAGCTGTGGGGCTTGACGTCTTCTTCCTTATCCCTCCCCCGCTCATCCGCAAAAGCTTCCACAACGCAGTCAAAACTTTTATTATAAGCAGCTACATAATAAGTGTTTCTGTGTGTATGTATGTGTGTGTATATACTTGTGCCTTAGGTGTGCGCGAGCTTAACTTTAAAGTTGCCTTTAAAGCAGCTCTTTAGCATTTTGCTGGACTTTTGCTAGACGCCCCCTTAAGGGCTACACACAGACACAAACACTCACACATACTTCCCACTGTTGGGTAACGGTTTTTTTCCTTCTGGTTTTTGTTTTTGCCCTAACAAAAATTGTGTATCTAGAAATATATTTTATGCTTACAGAGCAGGGGCAGGGGGTGGAAGAGGCAGCAGCAGGCACTTCAATGGCAGGGGTGCATGTTTTGGGGTTGTGGAAGGGGGCGTATTCCACCTGCATGCATTTGTGTATATATGTATGTATGTGTGTACATATGTACATACATATGCATATATAATAGGCGGTGTCAAGACACATGTCCACATAATTGCCAAACGCGCAAAATCGAAGCCAAGTTCCAAGCACACACACACATACACACACACACACATACAAACACAGATACAAATATACATATACATATACAAACAGCGCTCTCGTAGCCTAGTCACTGTGAGCTCTAACCCTACACACAGTGAAACTCCAAAGCCCAACCCCCATCCCCACCCCCTAACTTCTACTCCTATTTGCTATAACCCCATTTTCCCCCCCTTCTCTCTTCCACATTGCCACACCCACCCGCATTCAATGCCAAAACATTCAGCAGCAGGTACAGTTGCGTTTGCAATTCATAGTTGTCGGAGTAGTTAGTCGAAGCTATTTCATAATTAATACGCAGCTTTTGTCGAATATATGTATATACTGAGAATACACACATATATATTTGCATTTAGTTGGCCCCTTTTTGACCTACCCCCTTCCCCCTTTTCCAACACTGACCAATCTCTCTCTGCTCCCCCGAGTACCGCTAATTGTCCTGGCGTGGCATTTTCATTAAAATTTCGTAATATTAATGCCCAACTGGGCACGGCAACTGAAACTGTAACTGAAACTGTAACTGTGGCTAAAACTAATTTCCTGTTGCAGCTTAACCCGAGCTACTTTCGTGCAGTGAACATGCGTTATAATGGCAGCTAAAGTAGCAATATACAAGATTGTATCTTATATGGGGCAATTTTAATTATAATTCAAATGAACAATTCGAAAGGGGTTTTGACTATACATAAGATCAGCGGTGGGCACACAATCTGAACTCGGGAGCACTACAACAACATCAACAACAACAACCCTATTAGAGTCTACCTAAGTTGGGAGCAGCCTCTGCTCCCGGAGCCACTGCGTGCCCACCGCTGCATAAGATGGATAGATACTTTCTTATAGTAAATAAAAAAAAAAATAAATTACAGTCGAACTTCCCTAGCTCGAATCACCATTAACCAATGAAAGAGTTATGGAGATATTCGACTTATAGTTATATTTTTCTTATATTTATTAATTTTACTGCCTTTCATTTAGCTCAAGTTAGAGAGAAATTCAAGTTATAGAAGTTCGAGTTATGGAAGCTCATCTGTAGATACTTTCCTATAGAAATTAAAGGCAAAATAAATTAAAATATTAAAGCAAAGCCAAAACTCCATATTTCTATTAAAGTTTATTCAATTTTTACAAGTTAAAGCGTAAATTACAAAAATATTTGAGCAATATTCAAGAAGTGAATCAAAAATTAAAACATTAAGAGATTCAAATTGTTTTTAAATTTTGTTTAAAGTAACTTTTAATGACACCATTGGTTTACAACAGCGGTGGGCACGCATGAGCTTCGGAAGCTAGCGGCTGATTCCAACTTTATTTCTGCCTATTCGGCGCCGTGAAGTCGCACAAAAGACTCGCGACTTACAATATAACAATTTGTTAATCAATATTTCAGAGTTTTCTCAGTATTTGTATAAACTTTTCGAAGAGCGAAGACAAATTTTTTTGAACAAATCTTTAAACTGCATACTCTTAATTTTGAAAGGAAATATTTAAGTATATTGGAAAAATTCTTTAAATAAATGTTAGTTATTTAAATTTAAATTTTAAAATTTTATATGTATTTAAACGTGCAGTTGGTAAGTTCATTTTAATAAAAAAATTATACGCCATTTAAAATTGTTGTTTTCTTGTTGGTAACATTAAGGAAGAAAATTCTGAGGTTTTTAAATTGCTTTGAATTAATTTTAAGTTTTTGGTCAAGTTGAAACTTTATGTGGAAATGTCCATATGTCATTCGTTATATTGAAACTGCATTCGGATTGTGTGCATTACAATTCCACATTTGCATTTTGGGCATAGTTTTTGTTGCTGTTGTTGTTGTTGTGTTTCTAAGCCAACCATAGAGCGTTGAATTGCATTCGCCCAACTAGACAAACAACCCCGTTGACGACCCAGGCACTAGGCGGCACTGGCCCTGATGATCTGGGCCCAGGCGTAGTCCAACCAAAACCGTTATGACCGCCCATGGGTCGTAGTTCAAGCATATACAACCAAGCACACACACACACACATACAGATACAGATACAGACATAGACAGATACTCACATAGATACAATGGGTAAAATACGAGCAGTGGCATATCATCGCATAGATTACGCAACTATTGCACAAAACACCCACCCACACCCACTAAATGTGCCCTGTGGCTGTCAGAGGGAGAGAGCGAGAGAGAGAGGGAGAGGGAGAGGATCCCATTTGAACTTCCCCCCTTCCCCTCTTCTCTCTCCATTTGACTCGCGACACATTTGTGCCACTCCAAAAAGCAAAAAGGGACTGTCCACCCTCACACCCACACCCACACACAGAACAACAACAGTTACAACAACAACTACAACAGTCTCCACTCAAGCATACAAACCCAACCGAATAACACCAAAACCCACCCCCACCCACCTGCAACTCTGCTGTCCGCGTCGCAGTCGCCGTCGCCGTAGGCCTCTGTCGGGATGCTGCTCCCTCTCTCTGTCTCTCTCCCTCCCTCTCTCTTTCTGTTTACCTCTTCTCTCACCCGCTGCTGCAGCTGCTTCATTTTCGGCACCGACGAGTCCCGGATATTATATGCATACTTGAACTATGCGAGGAAGGAAGCGCCAGCAGTTCGGACCAGTCTCTCCCCCTCCCCCACTACTCCCTCTCTCTCACTCTCCAATTGCCTTCATGTTGCTGTTTTGTATATGTATGCGTATATATATGTATCTCTATCTGTATCCGCTTTTGCATGCGACTGTATATGTGTATGTGTGTGTGTGGCACTTTTATGTACACATGTACACAGCTGTACCCTGGACAGAGTCTCTCTCTGTATGTGTGTGTGTGTGTGCCGTGTTTCGGGGGCACTTTACAGCCACAGAGCCACCCACAACACAACAATGCAAAACGTCTGCATTTCAACAAACGCCACAACGCTACCTAATACACAAACAGCAACAGCAACAACAACAACAAAATCGACAACCCCTGGGAACAACACCCACTACTCTCCAACTTCCTCTTCCATTGCCCTTTTCAGCTAGTGCAGCAGCCCGACTGGGTTTAGTTGGTTTACTTCTTCTTCTTGTTCTTGTTGTTGCTGCCGAAAAACTTTGATACATAAGCGGCTGTAGACAAGGCGCCATCTTTTCGCCTTCCCCGCCCACCAACCAAAAAAGCCCTAGAAAAATCAATAAATAAATTTAATTTTCAAAAACTTTTTCTTTATCAACACTCAATTCGCTGCTGTGTTTTTATCATTATATGTAAACATTAAAAGAAAAAACACAGAAATTAAAGTTTATAGCCAGACTTGCATGTCTTTTAATCGATTTTTTCACTTGCCGCACTCAACAAATCCCCCACCCCTGTTATCCAACCACCTCCTTCGCCCACAATGTTAGCATGCCGACTCGCTTTCACACACACAGCCAGCAGTTACGCCTTGTCAGAGTTAAGCGAAGCAAAAACACAGAGGAAGAACAAAAAATGGCATAAAAACAAGAACAGCGCTCAGCATGCTGGAAATTGAGTGGGAGGAGAGGGAGTGAGTAAGAGAGAGAGAGTTTAATAAAGTCAACAATGAGTTATACGATTGGCAGCACTGTTCAACAGTGTTCCTTTGCAACACTTACTGGTCAACTTTGGCACTCGAACTTTTCTCTCAAGATCGTGACAATCGGCCGCATCATTAAAGATAACAACACTTGACACATTGTTATCGATATCGCATAAAGTTCGATACTCGTGCAATTTAGATTTTGTTGCGAAAGCTGTTGGCGAGAGGAGTCTACGCAAAGCAAACTCACACATACAAACAAACGAATATGTGGAGAGAGCGACAACTAAATCTTGCTGCTGCTACTCACTCACTCTCTATCTCTCTCTCTTTCGCTTTGTCTCTCTTTTGCTTGAAATCGAAATCATTTAATGGATCGTCGTTTTTTGCTGCTGCTGCTGCTGTTATTCGTTTTGCCTTTTGTTTTAGTTGTCAACAATGTTTGGCGCTCGTTGCAGCAGCTTAGGCTTAGACTACATACATATATTGAAATGCATACAATATGTTTGTATGTACCACTGCATGCAACTATTGAAGCATGAACATGCAATTTATATACATACCACACATACATACATACATCCATATAAAACTTTGAAATACAACAACATTCACTAAGCGACTGTACTTTTGATATAAAATCCACTCAGCACACATAGAAATGCAAACACAAACACACGCACACACATATACGTTCATATGTATTTCTACATACATTCCCCCTCCCACCAACAGCCCACTGACGCTCTTCTCTGTGTTTAGTTTTAGTTGCGCTTTAAACTGCAATTGCTGTATTTGTTGTTGTTGTTGTAAAGCCTCTGCACATAGAGAGTTTCGTTTTGTGTGAGTGTGTGAGTTATCGTATATAGTTTGTGTGTGTGTGTGTTTCTGTTATTTCAACAATTCGTTTGCTAACGAAATAGAAATCAACAACTGCAATATTGCAAGTGCATTTCTGAGATTGGCATCTCCACATTTTACTGTCCTGGAAACAGTGTTGCCAACTCTTCGGGTCATAAAAAAGCTAAACTGTGACATCGTGAAGCATAAAAATACATGAAATTATCAGATGTTTTAATAAAGATATTATGCAAATTTTGCTTGGAAAATAGCTATAAATCCCGCTAGCCGCTATTTTACAATTTATCCCGCACTTGCCAATTGCAACCCGCTAGATCTAGCGGGGAAATAGCTAAATTGGCAACACTGCCTGGAAATGCTAAAGTGCAGCTCCATCCAAAAGGCTGGGAGGGGGGGGGGGGGGGGAATGGTCGTGTAAGTAAATACATACTTACATACATATGTAGAAACGAAAAGTTGGGTCAAAAGAAATAGCGTCATAACCTAAATAGAAAAATCTTTGCCTTGCCTGTCTCGATAACTCAAAACTGGACAGGTGTGTGAGGCAAAACAGGTGCGCAGCGACTGCGTGCTCCACTTGCACAAACAAAAAACGATGAACATTTCGGCTGCTACCCCCGCCACAATATCCAACAACAACTTAAACATGCACACAC
Source organism: Drosophila subquinaria (assembly GCA_037043405.1). Lineage (NCBI taxonomy): Eukaryota > Metazoa > Arthropoda > Insecta > Diptera > Drosophilidae > Drosophila > Drosophila subquinaria. The sequence continues at coordinate 12,219 of JBAMBL010001862.1, forward strand.
ACATGCACACTAGCACATGCTGATACACAGCAGTGAACGATACCGATACCGATACATACACACAACGACTAGAAAATGCGGGTCTGGGTCGTCATCGAGACGAGACGGCGAGAATGCAAGCACATAAAGAACGCCAAAATAAGTTTAAAACTAACGACAGCCCGTTGCGTGCGTGTGCGAGCAGGCAGCATAATAAGTGCATAGTGCGAGAGAGCGAGCAAGGTGAATTCGTTTCGTATGCATGTGTGTGTGTGTGTGAGTGCGTATTTTGGAGCATGCAACTTTTCGTGCTTTTGGCAAATGCGTTCGTTGCGCTCTGTTCCCCGGCCTGCGTAAGCCGCACAAGAGAAGGAAAGAGAGACAGACAGAGTGAGAGAGTTAGAATGCGAATGGATGGGGGGGAGAGGAGCCAACAGGCATTGCGAGAGAGTGAGGATGGTCGAACAAGTGCATGCGTGTAGTAAGCATGCATGTATGTGTGAGTATGAAGGGTCACTTTTGAGAATTTTCAAGTGCTAAAAGCAATGCCTACAACTAATTATCGATATTCCGTGTATACGAAAAGATTTCTTCAAAAAGCCAAAAAAGTTCATTAACACAATTAAAATATTCAGGAGCTTTAGCTCTCATTCATAATGACGGCAATACACGCAATCCCCGTTAAATACCCCACAGACACCAACTCCAATAAACATACATACAAACACACACACACCCACATCGGCCTGAGATATGGCAACCACAAATGTGTATATAGATAACGGCAACCCCGTCGCCAAACATTAAAACGTAGCCAAGCGACAAACTGAAAAAAATATAAAAGTAGCAGCAGATAATAAAAGCAAGCGCCTAAGCATGGCGTCACTGAGACGACGACACTGCTGCTGCTACCGCACGCCTAACAACAACAAAAAAAACAGAAACAAAAACAAAAAACACGGTAAAAGCTGTAAAAATTGTCAATATAGAAAAAAGAGACGAAAAAAAGTCTACGCTAACAACAGCTTGCAAAATAATGTGCGCGAGTGTCGAAGAAGCCGCTGACATCGACGTCGACGGAGACGTCAACGCTGACGGCAGCAGAAGCAGCGACAGAGGCTCTTTTAACGAGCCGAGTGACAAGCGCACACTACCCTCTAGTGCAGCTGGCGCAGTAACTGTCTTTTCGTCGACCCAGTATTGCTTCTTTTTCGGCGATGCGTCGTGTCGAACATGATTGAAGCCGAACGCTTAACAGAGAGAGAGAGAGGCGTATGCTCTACTGTTCTTTATGAGAGTGTGTGCTCTGTTTTGCTTTTGTTTTTTCCCTTTTCCTTTGTCTAATTTTCGGCTAACATTTTTGTCACGCGTTTGACATTTGATTGAGTTTGATTTGCACAATAATGTGTAAAATAATTTGTGTGGATAAGTGGATTTTAATTTATTGTAAATAAAAGCAAAGGTAAGTGTTGTTATTAATATTAATATGTTGGTTGGAGAATATTGTTCTTATTTCTCTATATTATTTCAGACATCATTCTGGATTCCGCTAGTGGCGATTTGGAGGAGCTGCGCCGCGCCCTTTTCTCTCAGAAAAAAAATTACTTAAAATATAGTTAATTCATGTATTAAGTTAATATAAAATAAATAAATATTAAAAAAATATATTATGAAACTTATGTTATGTGAAATATTTATAAATTTAAGCGAACCAGAATCGATAATATCGCTCTCTGCATACCAAAGAAGCGAACCAGAATCGATAATATCGCTCTCTGCATACCAAAGAAGCGAACGAGAATCGATAATATCTCTCTCTGCATACCAAAGTAGCGAACGAGCGTCACTTATGTTCCCTCCCTGCATACCAAAGAAGCGAACGAGCGTCCCTTATGTTCCTTGCCTGCATACTATTGGGTCGAACGAGAATCGGTTATGTCCCTTCCCTGCATACCATTGCAGCGATCTAGAATGCATTCAAAGGCATTGACGGCTTTAGCGGACATCGCCTTGCAAAATACGTCAATCGAACACATTGTGAGGGTATCAAGCGAGAATCGACGGCAGTCACCAAATCGTCGACGAAACGTTGACTCAGAATCGATCCGCTGTACTAGAGGGTAGTACGAGAACTCAACATACAACCCATACATACATGCGTACACACAAACGACATGCATACGCGACGCAGACGCCGGCCGCAGCAGCAGACCGGTTGAGGTTAAATTGGATAGGGGAAGCAGCAGATGCGATGGATAAGGGGGACGGGGGAACTGACTCGCCAAGGCATACATATTGAATTTTTCTTCGACGTAATGAAAATTTCAGCGTGATGATGATGGGATGGGATGGAATGAGATGACTATGATTCGTACTTTGGTTTCAAACTTACCGCGCAGAGAGCAAAAAAGAGTAGAAAATCCGTTAAGTTGCTTGTGGTTGTAGTTGTTGTTGTGGGCGCTGCGGCTATTGTTGTTGCTGCGGCGACGTTGGCGTCCAGCCTCTTGGAATTTATGCTAATTTTCCAAAACTCACACACACTTACACAGAGAAGTGCACAAAAATTGTATAATTTTTGGCTTTACACGTTATTGAGAAATTTCACTTTTTGTGGTTTTGTTAACCAATTTAATTATTTATTTGTTGTTGTATTATTATTATTTACTTGCACACCCACTTGTACATATGTATATACAATTGCTTATTTATCTGTTATATACACATGTACGTGTGTAGACTGTGTGCCTTTTAACACTAATACACTTGCAGAAGGCGCTGCTGCTGCTGCGTCGTCGCTGGCCGCGCTGCTTCTGCTTCTGGGTTGCCTTCTGCGGCTTTCCAAATTACTTTTTTTTTCGCTGTATTTTACACGCACACAAAATCGCTTTTTTGTTGAATGGTTTTTATGTTTATTTATTATATTGCACGTTTGTTTGTTTGATTGATACAATTAATTGCTGTAGAATTTGTTTACTATTCCGAAAATGCGATGAGCTTCAGGCACACATACATATGCATATTAAATCATATACATACATACACACGGACGTGGGACACGACGCATCGAAACCGTTTGCAAATTTATTGCATTACACCTGTAACACTCGCGTGCAGCATTTTTTTTTAATTTAATGCTAATTTTGTTTGTAAACAAATAATCGTAATTGTAAAATAATTAAACGGTGCTTTTCTCCGCCAACGTTTCGCGCGTCCAACCCGCTCGAAGTTGTTTTTGTAAATGTTGCTGAACCATTTAAAACATACGCTACAGCGTGAGCGGCAATCAGTGGTGCCAGATTCGCTTTATTCCCGTCAAATCTAGCTTTTTTCGGAGGCCATTTGCTAGAAAAATTTGCAAACAGCGGACAGCGGGAATTCTGGCTTTTATTTTTGTTAAAATGCTTTGATTCAGATTTTTTTGTAAATGCCCAAAGTTTTGGATTGAAGTCAATTCCTATAAAGATTCTGGGGGCAGCAATACTTCCTACGGATTGATAGAAACGTGATTATTATATGATTATAAAAACCAGGAGAATGAGGTAAAAATTTATGAAATTATTCACATCTAATGAATAACAGAAGCTGCTCAAATTGTTCAGATTCTTTCTGAGCAACTGATTTTGTGTGCTCACTTTTCCCCTCTCGGGGGAAAATACAGGAATTAATGAAATGAAAGACTAGCATTTTTATGACTTTTTTAAATTAATTTTTCAGCTTTTTTGCATCGTTCCTCCCGTCAAAAACAGCTTTTTTTTTTCAAACAAAAGCTGGCAACACTGGCGGCAATTGGAATAAATACCAAAAAATACGCTAATATATCGATACTTGTGTCCTTTTTAACATTAAATACCACTGTTAATGTTAAGCGCATTGCTCCTCTATGTAAGCATTATGTTAGACAATTTTCAGTGTGGTTACACTGTTCTAGTTTAATTGCTGATTTTTCAATCTCATATAAAATATTCTTTTATTTAGAAAAAACTCCACCAATTAGTACTCTTTTATTAATATTGACGCAATATAAATAATAATTCCATTAAATAACAATTTCATAACAGTTTTTGATAGAATGTGTGAATAACATATGACGAATCGATTTATGTTAAATCAGCTGATGCGTGTGTTATATCAGTCAGCTATGAACAGCTTAACGATCAGCTGTTGCGCTATATCAAACAGGTTATTGAGAGCGTGCTTTAAAAACAAACTACAATTTTGATATTAATAAAAGTTAATTAATTGCAACATTTACAAGAGTATAACAACATTCAAGCTTTGCTTAGCTGGCCAAGATGCTGCAAATAGGCTTTGCGGCAATCCATGTCATCAGCTGGCCGATTGTGGGGCGCCCAAACAGGTTCACCAATGAAATAACGACGGGCTCTAATAAAGTTCTATAAATGAAATGTTTTAAATTAAATTAAAATACAACTTAATTTCAGAATTCATTGATACTTACATTGGTGTCCAGTGTAAAGCGATGATAGATGCCAGATGGAATAATGATCAGGTCGCCTTTAACCACCTGAATTCGCAGCCAATTGTCGTCGCCGCTGCAAATGGAGAGATTATTAATTTACTGATAACAGGTGCAAAGCAGGTGTAAACTCACTCGCGCACATCAAAGTAGCCGGAACCATCTAAAACCAAGCGTATTTCCTCATCTGTATGCAAGTGTTCCATGTAAAAAGTCTTCAACTTGTTCGCATAATCCGGCAAACATTTCTCCGAGCAAGTGATCTGCAGATAGTGAACTACTATATAGTATATACTATGCTTTTTAACATAAAATACCACTGTTTATTTACATACCTCATCCTCGTAGCTGTAACCACGTGAAGTGCGCAGTTCATTTAGCTGCTTATCGTTCAAAAAGTCGTCGGCATTGATCTGCAAGTGAAAGGGAGAAACAGATAAGCTCGTCTTTGTCCAAGGTCGTGGCAAGCTGAGTTTGTTATTTACCTTAAAATACTCCACGCCGGTTTTCTTGTAAAGCTCCGACAATTCAAGGTAGGCAGCTGGACTGCGTTTGTGTTCCAGTCGTTGATCGCTTTGTTCGTTGTCCATAAACCAAACTTGTACCATTTTTGCCGAACTTTGTGCCGCCAGAGCAGAAACAATAATAAAACTGTCGGCTACTGATTAACCATTCGCATGTAATCGAAATGACAGTGCTACCACATCGCTGGAACAAGTTGTACCATCGCGTGAAATCAAAGTGTCAGCGTGGCCACATAAATTTAAATAGTTGTACCTTCGTGGCCACATCGACGGAAAGAGTTGTTTCGTCTTTGCTGTCGCTTTTTATCCTGTGAGACAGCATTCTGCTTGCCAAACAGTATTTTCCTTTTGCAATTTACATAGGTATGTTAGCACTTGGGAGCACTATGGGAGCACTTGGCAACGCCGGCAATGCAAAAAGGAGCAACATCAGCAGCGCAAAAAGGAGCAAGTGGCGACGCGAGTAACGCAAAAGGAGCAAGTGGCGACGAAGGGAGCCACTGGCAACGCTGGCAGCTCAAAAGGGATCGTGACAAAATGGCGGACTTTACTTTTCTGGCGGGCTTCGAAAGCAGGAGATCGACAGCGCAAAGTTTCTCTTCTAGTACCAGCAACAACTTACTCTGCAGTCGTTCCAGATCTTTACAAATTTTCTGTAAATGGCCCTGAGCGGACTGAGATGCCGACCCCGTCTGGAAAAACTTCCTAGCAATCCTGTACAAAATCGCGCGTCTAGTCAACCGCTCGCTCCTAATCAAAGTGACAGTGCTGTCACGTCGATGTAAATCTCATCAATTTACATTAGTTTCGTTTAGGCTTTCTTACCAAAATTAATAAAAAAAATATATTCACATATATTTTTTTTTTTAAATTTAAATTGCAGTGCAAATTAAATTCAACATGTTATCGCTAAGAATGCGTCGTCTGTTGGCCAAGCTGGTGCCCATTAAGTTCAACTTCAGCAAGAACAAAAGTACCGGCGGATGTGCCGAAATTCCCGACGAAGTGATGGAAGAAATGGAAGTGGGATTCAAGAATTTGTGTTACTCCGACTCGAAATCGTTGCTGAAACAGCATTTGACACGCGAAATTTTCGACAATCTGAAGGAGAAAACTACGCCCACATATAATTCCACTTTATTGGATTGCATTAGATCGGGAATGTATAATTTTAATTCGCATGTTGGGATATACGCACCCGATCCGGAGGCATATTCAACATTTGCGGATATTTTTGATCCCATTATCGAAGAATATCATGGTTTGAAAAAAACGGATAAACATCCTGCGAGCTGTTTTGGTTACGGTGCCGATTTCCCCGATTTAGATCCGGAACGTAGATTTATTGTATCGACGCGTGTTCGTTGCGGCAGATCCGTTAAGAATTTTCCATTCAATCCGTGTTTAACCCAGTGCGATTACGCCCAATTGCAGACGATGGTGACGAAAGCGCTGGGAAATATGTGTGGCGAACATGCCGGAAAATATTATCCACTCTGTCAGATGGATGAGAAGACCAAGCAGAAATTGATAGCCAAGCATTATCTATTTAAAGAGGACGATCCATTTTTGGAGCAGGCGAATGCTTTGCGCTATTGGCCCTTGGGTCGTGGCATCTGGATAAATAAGACGGGTTTACCCTTTCTGGTCTGGTTAAATGAGGAAGATCACATTCGGATCATTGCCATGGAGGAGGGCGGCAATTTGGGGCGAGTTTATGAACGCATGATCATTGGCGTCGAATCTTTGGCTCATCAAATGCAATTCAATCATGATAAGCGCTTAGGTTATTTGACCTTCTGCCCCACGAATCTGGGCACCTCGATACGCGCCTCCGTGCACATAAAGCTGCCCAGTATCGCCAACGATCGGACAACGCTCGAGGAAGTCGCAGGGAAATATAATTTACAGGTGCGCGGAACACACGGGGAACATTCCGAGGCCGTGGGCGGTGTTTTTGACGTTTCGAATAAACGTCGAATGGGACTCACCGAATATGAAACGATCACCGAAATGTATAACGGTATTCAGGCCCTGATCAATGCCGAGTGCATAAGAAGCGCGGAAAAGGAGCGAAAAGCTAAAAATGCCCCCAAAGAAAAACCAAAGGAAGAAAAGGCAAAAGATGACCAAAAGAAACTAGAAGAGCACCGTAAAGCAATGGCTAGTAAATGTGATAAGCCCAAAGATCCGAAGAAAGACAACAAATCTGAAAAGAAGAAAGAGAACAAATGTGAAAAGAAGAAAGATGACAAATGTGAAAAGAAGAAAGAGAACAAATGTGAAAAGAACAAGTCGGATTCTTCTAAAAAGAGTGATAAGAAAAAGAAATAAGGAAATTGTTATTCAGGAATTTTCAGAGAAAAAACGATAAACGTATATCGAAATTGTTAACGTTACTTTTGGAATAAGTTCGATTTATAACAGACTTAAATTTATTTCCAAATTGAAGGTAATCAGAAAAAACATCAGCTAAGAAAAAATGTAACTTAAGGCATTGTAACTTTTGCAGCCTTAAGAATTATGAAGAGATGAAATGATTAATAAAGTTTATTTAAATTGTTATCGATGCTATCCCCAAAGCTATCGATGTATCGTTCAATCGTGAAAAACTGTAATTCAAATGGCATTTTTAATTTTTTCAAGCTTTGGAAACGAAAGTGTAGCATTATTTCTCAATATTGGGTCTTATTTCACCCGTTATTTAAAAGATAAGTAAAAAGGGATATTGTATTGGTTGCAATTGTATGTAACGGAGAGAAGGAAGCATCTCCGAGTCTATAAAGTATATATATTCTTGATCAGCATCAACAGCCGAGTTGATATAGCCATGTCCATCTGTCTGGCCTAGATCTCAGAGACTATAATAGCTAGAACAACCAAATTTGGCACACTGACTTCTATAAGCCCCACGCAGATCAAGTTTGTTTCAAATTTTTGCCACGCCCGCCTAAGCTTTTCGCGAAAAGTCACCACACGCACTGTTTTCAAGATATTAAGCATTTTTTTTACTAATTAACGTTAACTACTATTATTACCTATCATCCTACTAAATCGTACATAGATCGGACAAACAGAAAGGTAAGCAATGTAAGGGCCTAAAAGCATGCAATAAAAAATATTTTAAATTTATTTAAATAAGTAACGGGAGCTCAGCTTTTTTTATGGGTACTATCTATCTAAATATTTACAGATTTAAAGAAAATCCCTGTACACGTATATCAATTTTTTTGTAACCTTTATGATTTGCAACCTTTTACTTAACTCATTTTGTAGCATTCTTCTTCTCGACTCTTCTCAATTTAAGTAATTCTTGCTATATTGATTGATAAATTTTTAACCGTAATCAACATAAATTCCACTTTTATCATCTTCCCCCTTTAAAATAAATAAACCAACCTTTTTTTTTGTATTTTTTTTATTATTTTTTTTATAATTTTAATTCTTTTATAAACTTAAGACTTAAAATAAAAATATTTAAAGTTTTTGTTGTTGTTGTTGGTTGTTTTTTGCTTGACACAAATGCCAAAATGTTTTACATTCTTTTGTTTTCTTTTTTTAAGCAAATATTTTAGTTATTCAATTGTTGTTGTTTGTTGTTGTTGTTGTTGTTCTAGTGGTTGGTAGTGTGCAGTTAGGTGTTGTTGTTGGTGGTTGGTTGTTTGTATTGTAGTTGTTGTTGTTGTTTGGTATTCCAGCCAGGTTAAAACCGCGACTCTCAAAGAAGAAGACGACAAATGCCGAGTGCCAGCGGAAATTGCCCGGAACCCGGAACCAGAGGCAGCTACAGTACAATACAAAAATCCAATATACTACAAACTATATAAAGCAAAGACAACCCGGATCAAGTTGAAGGCGATCAACGAGTTGAAGATTTATCCAACGTGTTGTTTTTTTGGTAACAACTCCAACTAGATGTTGTTGTTGGAGTGTTCTCTAATTTAGTGAGTGAGAGCGAGCGTGTTTACAAGCTCTTCTCGAGCTTGATGAGCTCGGTGATGCCATCGTACATCTCCTTGACGGCCTGGTATTCGGTGAGACCCATGCGACGCTTGTTGGAGATGTCATAGACACCGCCCTCGGCTTCGGTGTGCTCGCCGCGAGTGCCGCGCACTTGCAGATTGTACTTGGCGGCGACTTCCTCGAGCTTGGCCTTGTTGGAGGCCAGCTTGGGCACCTTGATGTGCACGGAGGCACGGATGGTGGTGCCCAGATTGGAGGGGCAGAAGGTCAAGAAACCAAGACGATCATCGTGGCTGAATGGCACACGCTTCTCGATCTCATTGACGGCGTTGGTCAGACGACGATAGATCTCACCAAGATCGCCACCCTGCTGCATGGAGATGATGCGCAAATGATCCTCCTCATTGCACCAGACCAGGAAGGTCTTGTTGTCATTGTGATAGATGCCACGACCCGATGGCCAGTAGCGGCAAGCGTTGGCCGCCTGCAGGAAACGATCGCCCTCCTTGAACAGGAAGTGATCATCGATCAGCTGCTGCTGGACGGTCTTCTCCATGCCAGTCAGGGGATAGAACTTGCCCTTGAGCTCACCCTCGAGGCCAGACAGAGTGCTGCTAACCTTGGACTCCATCTCCTTGTACTGGGCCTCGGTCAAGCAGGGGTTGAAGGGATAACCCTGCATGGAGCGACCGCAACGGACACGAGTCGAGATCACATACTCGTTGGTGGGATCCACATTGCCGAAGGTGCTCACATCACCGAAATCAGAGGCTGGATGCTTGTCGGTCTTCTTGAAGCCACCATGGTAATCCTCAATGATGGGATCGAACAGATCAGCGAACACTGTGTACGACTCAGCATCAGGAGCGTAGATGCCAACGCCGGAATCGTGATTCTCCAAACCAGACTGAATCACATCCAGGAGGGTCGACTTGAAGGTCGGCGTCACCTTGTTCTTCAGGTTGTCGAAGATCTCCTTGGTCAGGTACTTCTTCAACAGCGACTTCGAGTCGGAGGCAGCCAACTTGGCATAACCCTCCTCCAATTTAGCGAGAACAGCGGCATCAACCATCGTGTCTTGTTTGCTGCAATTTTATAAATAAAATAAATACAAATTCATTAGTACAAGTTTGTTTCGCATTTTCAGTTCTTAATATCTATAAGTAGATATAATTTGATTAGAGTATAGCTAAGTTGGAATGCTTAAATTTATATAATAAAATATATTTTATTAATAAAAAAACGTCAACTAACAACAAAAAATACTTTCAAAAAGTATAAATGTCTGAATAAACAACTTAAAACCTTAACAATCTAACACTATTATAAAAAAAAACGCTTAGAATTTAAGAAACATTTTTGAAAATTGTAAATTTAAATATTGTTTTTTAATTGGTTAAATATTTGTTGGGCTTTTTCAAAACAAAACAAAAAAATTGTTTTCTCTACATAATGATTTTGTAGTCCGTTTTTAGCCAAATTTTATAGCTGAGATAAGAATTCCAATTTAAAAATACTTCTAGTGATAGTAGCAGGGATCGTAACTTTTATAAGTTTAAAAATAAAAATTAACAATTATTTTAAAGTTACGAAATAACGAATATTTTTAATTTTCATTTAAAAAGTAAAAAATAATCGTAAAAATTAATTCTTTTAATAAAAGTTGAGAAATAACACTTATTTATGATTTTTTCATAGTAGAAATCACAACAAATATTTGTGGTGGCAGGAAAAATTCTGAAAAAACCATCTAGGTTTCAATTGAATTTAAAAATATTGAGCAAATAAAATGTCAGCAAATTTCCAGAGTTATTAGGTATTTAATAAACAGTTAAACTTATTAAATTAAATAATTGTGGAGCACAGGTTTTATTTTCTTGTTCAGATGTGCCAAATTTCCACAAATATATTTTACAATTAAAACATTTGCTGAATTAACCAAACTTAACAATTATAAAAGTATTATCAAGTGATTTTATACAATTTATATGTTTTTTTAATTGCTTTGCTGGGCAATTGTGGCGCCTGAAAGTAGGCAATGAATTTGTGTAATCGTCTCGCTGACATCGTTTAAATAAAAACTAAACTAAACACGCAACTGTGCAATTCTCAGGCTACAAAATACATGAAAATACACCCAGTTTTGCGTTCGGTGGTGGCTCTTGCTCTTGGTCATTATATGCTGGGTGGTGTTGGTGGTGCTTTTTTTGCCGGCTGCACGCTGAATACGCACACAGTACACAGTACAGTGAGTACGCCCTGCCACGCCCCCCCGCACATGCGCCTTTGGCTTTTCAAAAACCCGGCTCAAAAACGGAGACCAGGGCAATAATATTTTTAATGGCATTTAAGTGTTTTTTGGGCAGTCTGACGTCAGCATTAGATACACATACAAAGAGAGAGAGAGAGACTTTGGCCAGACAATGTTTGGCCTATGTGGGACCTATGACAAGCCCCATTAAGTACACATATATAGTACACATATACACACCCATCCTGGGCAGCTGCTGCCCCATCGGCGGATGCGGATGTTGCAGTGCCGCCATTTGGTTCCCCATTTGCCGTTGCCGTTGCGCCGCCATCGCCTTCGATCACTTTCTCCTTTTTATCCTTGGAGGCGCACAAACCCATCTTTATTTTATATATTCTTTAAATTTAGTTATTTGTAAAGTTTGTTTTTTGTATAAAATTTGGCCTCGGCTTGGTCACAAAGTTTGTGTATCAAAAAAGGTGCGTTGATTCCGTTTGATTTTTGCAGGTAAAAATGAAATCACAATGCAGCTTTTCTTACAAGTATATATAGTCTATATATCTATAGATCACACACACATATCAATACACACACACACATATAGAGACAGACGCGCTTAAATTTTATTGCTTCGATTTTGTTAATCCTTTTTTGTTTTATTTTTAATATATATTTTTGTTGGTGGTCTGTTCGTCGTTTTTTAAATTTGCCTGTTTTAAGTAATATTATTTTATTTTTTTTTTGCTGGGTTTCTCTCGCGTTTATCGCTGCCGCGCCCAAAGGTATACACTACTAAAAAAGACTAGGCTACAAAGCAGTTGTTTAAGGAGCGGCTCAAAGTTGGCGAGAACTTGCGAATTGCTCGACTGCTTGCTGACTACTGAACAGGACACAGAAACAGGACACAGGACACGCCGCCCGGGCTCAATAAAAACGGCAAACTATGGAGACTAGACTACAGGGTGCAATATACACGACGACTTCGTTTATTTGCTGGCTTCGTTTTTTGGGTGCTGGATGCGCTTCGGCTTTTTGCCGAGTTTTTGGCGCGCACGTTTTACGTTGTCTCTCAAAAGGACACTGAGCAAGGATATCTGAATTAACAGTGTGTTCCCGACAACAAATTCAGCACAGAGAGCGCGACTTTGCAGGGTTGCCAACCCCAACAGCAGCAGGGTTGCAACAACAACAACAACTACATAGCCGCAGGCGCCGGCGACAGAGACAAAATAAAATACTAATAGGAATAAGCTGCAGTTAGAAGAGCCCGACTGCGAGAGACCCTGTACTCATTCTGAAGAAAGCGCAGTTATTTTTTTATTTTTTGAATAATTTTAAAATTGTATATAGCCTAAGATTCAAAATTTAAGGCTCTAGCTCTTATAATATATAATATTTTAAAATATAGCCAAATTACACAATTTTTATGGTTTTCTTGAGATAAAAACGAAGTTACAACATGAAGGGAATTTTCAACAAATGGTTTAGTGGTTGTAAAACTAGTTAACTAATTATTAAGTGGCGGTAAAAATCGCATTTTAAATTTTAGTGGTAGTTAAAATCCTAAGCCCACATCAGTTTTTGTTGAAACTAAACGAAAGCTGGATTTTTGTAACTATTTGTACCTATTTAACTAATAAATCTTTGGCCCAAAATAACTTAGCTTCAATTCAGCGGAAAAAGAGTGGAGATAAAATTTTAAAAACTTTAATAAAGATTTTAAAAATTTAACAAAATAAATTTAAAAATTTAAAATTGAAAAACTGCAGTAAGTAAATAATTTTTTTAAACAAAAGCTGGATATTTGTAACTATTTGTACCTATTTAACTAATTAAAATTTGGCGCAAATTAACTTAACTTTAATTCATTGGAAAAATAGTGAAGATAAAATTTTAAATAATTTCAAACAATTTCTAAACATTGAACAAAATAATTTAAAAAAATACTCTAAGCACCTTTTTAATGTATTAGATTTAATATAATATATTCTCTCTAATTTTGTAAATAAATAAATAATTTAAAAAATTCAAAATTGAAAAACTGCAGTAAAAAAATTTAATTTTTTTATTAAAAGCTGTTTGATTACAACATCAAATCACTATTTTGTAAGCTGTCAAGTACAGGGTCTCAAAACTGTTGCCGTATGAGAGCGCAATATAATGCGGAAGGAAGGATATATTTATTTGATGCGTGCAGCAACGAGCTGAGAGAAGTGGAGAGAGGAGAGGAGGGGAACAACCACCAACCAACCGACCAGCCAACGAGTCACAGCAAGCATGGCTAAATCGATAAAATTTATGGCACGCGGCGGCGTTGGCAGCTGTATAAAAAAATAAAGAGGCTTGTTGCGCCTCAAAAAGAGGCATGAAAAGGGCACTGCAAAGGGGGAGTAGTGAAAAAGGGAGTGAAAAGGGAAGGGAGGGGGTAGGGGAAGGGAGCTGCTCGTTTGGTCAAGTCAACTTCAAGTGACGGCTCGAGTGTGAAATGAGGGCTGCTAATGGCATGACTGACTGACGATTTGACTGACTACTCGACTGACGATTTGGCTGACTACTCGACCACTTGTGCGGCGCCTCAAGTGCTGGCGTGTGTGGCATGCGTCGAGGCAAGCTTAAGTGAGCGAAGGAGATGGGAGAGAAGGAGATGGAGAAACGTTACTGAAAATCACGGCCAGCTTGCGGCATTCCCAACAACGTTGAGTGCACGTGCACCCGAAACGAGATACGAGTTACATTTCACGCCTGTGCACTGAGACGTGTAACCAGACACAAAGAGAGAGCGAGCGAGAGAGAGTGAGTGAGCGAGGGAGAGAGAGAGAGAGAGAGGTGGCATGCTGCACACCATTGCATGTCTGTGCCACATTATTATTTGCCTGCAATTTCATTTCGTCGCATTTTTTTAAGCTACTGTTTTTTATTTATTTTTTCTATTTTCGTTTTTGTTTTGTTTCATTTCGTCTGCTGTGTTTGCCTAATTTCATTACTCAGACTCTGCCTCAGGTTTTTTATTACGGACTAATTGCTTTGCCGCCAACCCAAGTGACTAAGCTCCAATATCTTTGCCTACTTCCCCCGCTTCTTGCCCCTCTCTTAGCTCTAAAGAAAGTAATAACAACTGCAATTGTTATATTTATTTGAAATTGAAAACAATTTAAAATCAAAAAGAAAAAAAAAACACTCGCTTTATGCCTCATTCATGATGAATGTAATGCAGTTTACTGCTTATGACTTTTTGTTCCGGAATAACTTACAACTGCTGAAAAGTCTGGCAACGCTGACTAAAGACTTTATTTCTCAATGACTTTATTATTAATCCAAATTGAAAAATCTTTTCAGTTGGATTTATTTCCGTCTTCTTATCTTATCCGTATTTGATCTTTGATTTGATTATTGCGTATTTGATTCGAAGTTTGCCAGGTTTCGCTTGACTGCCGAAATAGCTCAGTTGGGAGAGCGTTAGACTGAAGATCTAAATGTCCCCGGTTCAATCCCGGGTTTCGGCAATATGAATTTTTTTTATATATTACATTTTTTATTTTTTAAATTTCGTATTAAACTTATAACAATTCTATATACATATTGTTTTTCAGCATAATTTTTCATTAATAATTAATTAATTTATTTTATTTCAAATGATTCTATTTTATTTCAAATGATTCTATTTTATTTCAAATGATTCTATTTTATTTCAAATGATTCTATTTTATTTTCATATCGGTTAATTCTGGTATCGGAACAGATGAAGCGGTTCAGATAGATAATTTTCTATTCCAAAATTGAATTTTCTATTTTCTAATTTTCACAGATAGTTTGCTTAAAGATCTTGTCAATAAGTGAAGATTTTTTTCTTTTTAAGCAAACTAGACATTTAATTCAAGCTCATCAAATAAGAATTCATAAATACAAGCATGGCTCAACTTCTCTTTTCAATTTTTTTTACTTTTAAACTTTTACCCAATTTCACTTTCTCAGTGATTTAATTAAAAAAAAAAAAAAAAAACAGAGCATACTTCTGGGAACTCTGATGAACTTCATTCAAGTAATCAAATTTTATGTTTGTCTAACTCAATCAGAATACAATTGAATTAATAGACATTTTAAAAAGTTACCCGAAATTAATCTGTTTTTAACTAAAATTTTATGATATTCCTTGAGTTTGCCAAACTTTCTTTCGAACTCGCAAGTACATATTTTTATCAGATTGATTTTAACATTGTGTCATTTTGTGGAAAATTTAAAGTCATTTAAGAGAGTAGTGTACCTTTTATTTTTTTTGCTCATAAAGATAAGCTTTAGCTGTGGTTCTACTTGTAGATTGTGATTGTGATTGTGATGTGACAACGACAACGCCCCACTTGAGTGAATGTTGCACTAGTTGCTGATATAACTATAACTATATATAACTATATACATTATATATGACAATGGTTAGGCTCTAAAAGGCGGTTTTGCCGCTCTCTCTCTCTCTCTCTTCAAGGCAAACTAATCAATTAACTCGAGTGTGCACAACACACACACACTTAACAATTGATGTCACACACACAAACGTATACAAATACAAAGATATTGAAGTGTCCTCTCACACTTATAAGGCGGCACTTGAAAGCAACGCAAATCGAATTAACTTGGCACAATTGAAAAACTGATTTCATTATAGTGGTATAAAAACCTCCCTGCTCATTCCTCTTCCTTTACACCCCCCTTAGCTACTCTCAAGGCTAGCAGCAGAATAAATGACAACCCTGGCGATGTAAAAAAGGATGCTATAAAGTAAATTGACAATAGGACAATAATAATTTGTTTAAATTAATTGAAATTTTCTATTTTTTCTGATATAGTTTCCCTAGACAACCCTCAAAAAAGTAAGGCTTTGAAAGCAGTTTCATA
>JBAMBL010001865.1:0-173932 GCA_037043405.1 Drosophila subquinaria
TTAGCGCTCCGCCAGATAGGTAGGATTTTTTGGCAATCAGTGAGACTGCACTAGAAGCGATCGCTAAACATGTCCGAAAAATGTTTCCAATCCTCATAATTTCCCGAAAAGGTTGGGAGCTTGATACGCTCGGCCCTCTATGAGAAGTATTTAGCGAGTTGGACTGGCGCACGGTTGTCGCGTTTAATTCCTCGAGGGTATTACTTGGAGTATGTAGCGTCATGCTCATATAAAGTGGTTTTTTTTCAGGGTTTTCCAACCTATATGTGTACATCTCTCTCAGCACAAATCGCAAATAATTTTCTTGCAATTGGGCCAAACGAACGACTAGTGTCGGTATGGATTGAATGTCTTCCACGAATTTAATGGCATTATTATGCGCACGAGTAATTTGGCTTTTGCAGAAGCCCCGTTGTTGAATCACACTCCGCATGGCGATCGAGGTTAGGGGACGGTTCTATACGATGTAGAAATCTATAGATCACCGTTGACAAATACACGAATTAAATTGAAATGTCCCGAAAACAAACTGTAACTGGCGATCCGGCTCGAAGGACCAAAAAGTTTAATGTTTATAAATGAAACGCCAGAAGTGTCACTGTTTAATTTGATATAAATTTATTTTCACCGAACATTCAATTTCATTAATTCGATCGCGATACGCTGTGGTTGCATTGGTTGCAAAAATATGACTGACTGTACGTTCTTGTAAAAATACAAGAGTAGCCAGAATAAAGTGGTAAACACGTTACAGTTAGAGATTAATGGAAAAGTACTGACCTAGACAATGCATTTAGGCAAAGCTTTACGCATACATACAAAGGTAAGCTGCGCTTTGTATGTGTGCGCGTGTGAATATAATACAAAAATAGATAACGCATTGCAACTGCGTGTAATGCTCAAAGATAAACAAAATAGCTATACAGGGTGTCTGGTTCCCAAACAATAATATTTCTTCCATTGGAGTTTTGAGGCGTTTATCTAAAGTTACGCAAATATAAATATAAATATAGATTGTTATGGTTTGAAGAAAAGTCTCTCAATGGCTTCTATGGAATAACAGTTACTAACTGAAGTGTTTATCAGAGACAGCTGTGCACTCAAGCTGAAGTATCGTGACTTGGCTGGTGTAATTTCCAGGAACAGCTCCCTTTTCCCCTCTCCTCTGCTCTGTTTTTCGTCTCGTCTCCCACGCCAAGTAATGAGTATTCTGTTGACTCGGGCAGCCCATTGAAAAGTCATTTGAAAGTTGGCTTGCTGCTCGTTAAATCTGAAGATCGACAGCAAAATGTCGCATAAATTTGGCCAACAATGAGGCACGAGAAACGGCTGCTAATGAAAGGCACGAGACGAGACGAGAGAAGATCAGACGAGAAACAGGATGAAGAAGAAGAAGGTCAGCATCTGGACAAATATTTATGGAAGCTTCTTCTACTCGGGCGCATGCTCGTAAATTGCCAATTGCCTCGTGTCCAGCCGCCTACATACAAAAGATACAAAATACACAATAAAAAAAAAACAAATATCGAAAATACGAAATCCGAAATCCGTAAGCCGAAATCAAAGTGAAAGTAATGACCGAAAATGTCGTTCAAAGAGATATGTAGCAATGTCCTTTCAAGGGAGAAAGATCAACGCTGGACAGAGACATTAGGCTACCGGTTTCTCAACTTGGTTCCTGCTCCCGAAAACTCCTGAAAACACACACAGCACACAGAGACACAGACATAACAAGGCAAATAACAGGACAAATCTGGGCTAAGACACCTTGCAACGTTGTTGCTTTGGCCGTCGTGTGGGTTTTTCTTACCTTACCCTCTTCTTCTTCTTCTTCTCGGATTCTTTTTTAGCCGTTTAACTGTTCGGCAGCTGTTGGCCGCATTGTCTGCTCCCATTTGGCAAAGTAAAGGCAAAGCTGGCCCAAACAAAAGGACACGCTCACAAGCAAACACATACACATTCATATCACACACACGGATACACTTTATGCATATGTGTGTGTGCGTAAGAAATCACTGCGACGTCTTTGCAGGTAAGCAGACAGAGACAGAGAGACTGCGAGAGAGAGCGATAGACAACGGGAGAGAGTGAATAAGAGTGGGGGAGAGCGGCAGAAAGAGAGCGCTCAATTGTATGCTCTTAAATATGGAAGTGGCGCACTCTAGCGGCGAGTGGCAGCAACTAGCGCGAAATCAGAGCAACTGTTGAGCCTATTAAGGTCCTTTAAATGGTAGACCTTAAATGAAGAGTATTTGCGAAATATGTATAAAGTAAATATGCGAGAAATTGTAATTGCATTTTGTATAGAAAAACAAATTTTAAAATCTTTGAAATAATCAAAAAAAAAAATTAATTAAAAAAATAATTAATTAAATAAAAATAAGTATAAAAGAATAGACAAAAAAATACATATAAAATTAAACTAGAAAATCAAATATTTATGTGAATTAAAAGTAATTTATTGATAATAGAACAAAAATTCACTATTTAGTATTTCAGAGAATTTAGAGATGATCTTTTATATAAAATGATGCAAATTCGAAATATTATGAAAATGCTTGTTCCATAAATCCGAAAAGTACGCAGCTAAAAATGCATAAGTAAAGCTACTTAAAGTAAATATCTCAGAATTTACCTGATACTTATGATATAGTATCACAAATAGTTGAGGGTTTGTTTAGATAGATCATGAGACAGATCATTTTGGATATTTGCAACATTCCAAAATCTTCAGCACACTTTTGGCTATGAGAATGAATGAAGAGAGAAAAGAGAGAGTAGTCTCTCTCTCACACACTCTCTTTGTCGCTCTTCCTCCCCGGCGGGGGTTGCCAAATCGTTGCCACCGAAACGAATCGAAACGAAGCGACACGAAGCGACACGAGACGAACCCATAAACGATCTCGCCGCATTTGCAGCTCGTCATTTCCGTTTGTTGCCTCGTGCGCTGCGAACGTAACGCGAGGAGTTGTTCCACAAAACGAAATCGAAACTAGACACAAATTTTTCAAATCTTACAAGACTGCCCAGAACGTTCCGAAAGTTCTTCAACGAAAGTTCATCTCTTAATCTGTTTTTTTTTCTTGTGTGAAAAGTGTGAAAAGTTTTTTTTTTTTTTTTGTGTGGATTCGGAAAGGAAGCTGTTCAACTATCGATCCTTGGAGGAAGTTGAAAGCAGGAAGCGGAAGCAAGTTGCAGCTCCAGTTACACGGCCAGGTGAGTGTCGCACGTTGTTTGTAGATAGATCTTATAGATGTTATCATTATATATTTTGGTTTAGATTGCAAGTAATCGATAGTCTGATCTGATCAGCGACTAATCGCAGTCCACACCTGGCAACACACACATACACACACACACGTGAGTGTGTTTCTTTATGTGTGTGTGTGTGTGTGTAATTGCGCTCGCACCCATGTGCCTTGTGCCTTATTTGTCTTTTTGCTCTAGCTCTAATTTTAATTTCGCCCAAGAAGGTAAATGGGAAAAAGAAAACGGAAAAAAGGTAGCGGGAAAAAAAAGAATACCCTAAGTCCCTAACCCCTAGACCCACAGACGACACATATAGATCGCTTGGCGAGACCCACAAGATGCAACACATATACATACATATATAAAAAAGAAAAGAAAATAAAATAAGCAAAAAATAATAAAAGGGGTGGTGTGTGCTCTAATACATTTAATTTGTTGCTGCTTTTTTTCTGTCGTTCCCGGATTCGTCGTCGTCCTTGTCCCCCGACTACCCCCGGCGAGCTGCTAATCCTCGGGGCACATGTCACACACATTCCCCCTGCCCTTCAGATTTTCCAAAAATTCCGATACAGATATCGAACTTCTGAAAAAAAAAGAAGAAAATATTTCCTTTGCTCGCCTCGCTTCGTTGCGTTTTGTCTTTGCGCAATTTTCCATTTTCAATTTACAATTTTCCATCGGGGTGACGTTTATGGATTACATGAAAACCGTTTTCTTTACTTTACTTTACTTATTTATATATGTGTGTGTGTGTGTGTGTGTGTGATTGCCTGGCAGCTAGAAAAACCGAATGAGCGCCTCGTTCCAGTTGAAGATCCTTTTGCTTTGCCAAGATCCTTTGGCTTTGCCGCTTTTGTCGTTGCTTGCAAAAAATATATACATATATACTATATGGCATCATTATGCTGGGGCGTAATTGTTTCACACACACACACACACGCACAGACAACGCAGATCCTTTTTGGCAAAGGACTCGCTCAATTTTATGGTTTGCGGCTGCCGCAAAAATAATATAAAAAAAAAACGAATCTGTTCATAAATTAGCATAAGTTTAATTTGAATTTGAATTTGAGTTCGCAGGCAAGAACGAAAATGAAACCTGAAATTTTTGCGTCTCCAGAAACGAGAACGAGCACAAGGACTTGCCGCAGGACCCGCGAGTACGTGAAAAACTCGTTTGACGCAAAATTAAAAAAAAAAAACAATTTGCAAAAATTTCTTGCTTTCTGGCCATTGTCTATGAGACGCTTCAACAAACAACAAGAACTAGCCAGATATGTTGTATAGTACTCTCATATGCTTAAGTCTGTCTGTGCAAAGTTGTCTCTCAGTTTCCAGTTCCAGTTTCAGTTTCAGTTTGCCAGCTGTCTTCCCTTGTCCAGTTGATCCAGCCAACTAAATTTGCTTGAATGGAAACTTAAAAGTTAATTAATATTATGATACGATCGAATCTTTAAGTATTCGATTTTATGGTTAAATTTAGATTGTACTTACTTAGGAGAAACGATGAAGAATTCAATAAATATGTCGATGAATATAAAGATATAAATAAATAAATTAAGTATTTCTCGATTCAGCTTATATTCATAAATTAATGGGATAAAACATTTAGAAGAATTGCAAGGAAAATTAATGAACAAATCTTACAAGAAACGAACATTGACGATGAAAGCTGGAAAAATACGTATCTACATCTCTATAATTACTTAGTAATTTCTTTAGAATTATAATCAAGGGCGTCGGCAGGGGGGGGCAGGGGGGGCCATTGCCCCCCCCTACACTCATAACTTAGCTTCCAGATTTGGGCAGAAAGTCATTTTTGTTTTATAAGAGTTATGCAAAAACAATATTAGGGTGTTCACTTGACCCTAGCAGCGTTGCAGGTTGAAAACGTTGCTAGCTTGCTGCGTGAACAGCGCGTTGCACATAATCACAGCAACGTTTTCCACCTGCAACGCTGCTAGGGTCAAGTGAATACCTTATATGTTATATTATAGAGAGTTATTTTTTGCACTTGAAAATCATGGTGTTACAGTTTTAATTGTAGCCCTGCAATTTTACGAAGTCCTGAAAGTCAACGAATATTTTACCGCAGGTTTTCACTTTGCTCGTGTTGCAAATAAGAATACATTTTAAATCTTTATCAAGTGAAATGTACGTCAAATTTTAAAGAAAATTAAGATGGAAAACAAAATTAAAGGTATCTATTTATATTATAAGGTCATCATGAATTACTTGTTTTATGTGATTTAACTTTGTTTTATGTGCTTCTGTAAAGTGATGTTTTTTAGCATTTCTAACCTAAAAATTGTTGTGTTCCGTGGTAAAAAAGAAAAGTATGATTGCTTGTAGTTGGTTGTAAATTATATTAACGCAATGTTAATTGTCAATATAAATATAATGAGATGGTATTAATATTTTTTGCCCATTATTTCCTCTTTTCGTGAAATATCACATGTTGCAAGTGTGTATTTATGCGCAAAAATTGAAAAATAGTTTTCGGAGTCAGATGATAAAAAACAAAAATAAGTATAAATTCTATTTTAGCCTAACTAAATTGTATGTCAAATTTTAGGTCTCTAGCTATACATTTAGATTTGTTAAAATATTTTACACTTTTTCTTATATGGCCCGATCGGTCTAAATTTTTTCTCAGGCTTTATATATGGTATGCTCATTGAGTGTACCAAGTTTCAGGTCTATAGCTACATTATTATAATTTCTGTCAACATTATTGCGGCATTGTGAAAGTGAAAAAAAATTTTGGCCCCCCCCCCTGCTTGAAAAGCTGCCGACGCCCTTGATTATAATGTAGAAAGTTGGAATAAGAATCATTAATATAGATGGAGCTTATATCGAACTAACTCAAAGTCTATTAAAATTATTTAAAGTTTTTGTACAAACTAGGAAATAGTTAAGAAAAAGTCGAGTTAATAGTTGTGAAATAGAAATGAAATAACCGGAAATGTAGAACTTTTTTGTCTTATATCTTACATCTTAATTATAAAAGCTTTAACAAATAAGGTATTGAATCAAAATTTATAAAACACTTTTAGATATTCTTTTCGCATTCCTTATACCAGCGGTGGGCACGCAGTGGCTCCGGGAGCAGCGACTGCGCCCAACTATTTTGTTTGCCTGTTTGGCGCCGTGAAGTCGCACAAAAGGCTCGCTGTTGTTGTTGCTGTAGTTGCGCTCCTCTGCCTTATAAGATTGAAGTAGTTAATCATAATATTTGTTTTCTTTTCCTTTGCAGCCTACAGTTGGACATGCCTACCATGACACGGATGCATCGTCACTCGAGCTCCAATGCCGTGGAGGAGACGCGGGGCAGGCGTCGCAATGTGGCCAGTGGCGAGGAGGCGAACAAGGAGAATTTCGGGATCCATTTCATGAGCAGTCCCTTTGGCAACAGCAGCTTGATTGCCCTCCAGGATCTGAGCAATGTGCACGGCAAGAGTCCGCAGCGACGCAGCTTCAGTGAGGGCAGCGGAAGTGGAAGTGGAAGCGGAAGTGGACCGCGCCAGGCGACGCCACAAATGGCGGCGCTGCGTTGCCTGCCACGCATCGGAGGCATCGGAGGCGCCACAGCTTTGGGTCAGACCGGTCTCGAGGATTCGCAGTTGTCGTCGTCTCGCATGGGCGACACGACATTGGATCGCATGCTGGATGCGATTATTGAATCGGCGCGCAAAGAGGTGCGTTGCAAGCATTTAACCACGACGACGGCGACTGCGACGCCGACTGCGACTGCGCTGCCTGGCGATGGCGAGTGGAGTGAGAGCAGCATCCATGAGATGGAGGTGCGCACACCAACACATCTGAAGCGACAGCGCGTGGTGCGACGCAAGAATCAGCACAAGACAACAACCGCCCACAGCACCACCCACAGCAGCACCGCAACCACAGCTACAACCACAACCACAACCACAGCCGCCAACAGGCAGCGTGGCCATCTGCGCCGTCAGCCCAAGCAGCCAAGCCTCGATCACATTCCCAGCATCAAGCGTTGCCTGAGCTTCTCCAGCTCCACTTCAAGTGACCTGGAGGACGACGACGATGAGCATTTAGCCAAACGCAGTTCCATGGCCTCCGCCTCCGTCTCTGCCTCTGCCTCTGCCTCCGTCTCTGCCTCCTCCTCGGCCAACACAACGCACAGTGGGGACTTTAGTTCCAGGGGCAGCATCGATTTGAGCATCGCTTACAACGTCCAGCAACAACAATTAAATGTACATGGTGAGTTCCAAAACCCCCCCCCCCCCCCCCCTTCAGTTGCCACTGCTTGGTCCACTTCAGTTCAACCAGTTCATGGAACGCGTGGAATGAAACAAACTATTTTACTTGGAAAAGAATTATTTCGTGACATAAATTATGATTTTTACACATTTACACATTTGTTTTCACTTTAAAAAATATATTAAATAAGGTTAAATTTAAATTTACATAATTGTGGAAATAATTTTTAAATTTTAAGCAAAACTAAATTAAATTCGCAATATTTAACATGTTTAGATTTCATTTCTCTCTCATGTCCAATTGCTTTTCAACACATTTCGGAAAAAATTCCGAGATTCAATTTCGCCAGAAAACAGCTTGAAACAGTGGAAATGGAACAGTCTGTTTATAAATATAGTCGAGCCTGCTAAAAATTAAATCGCTGTGTACCGAAAGAATTATTTCATTATACATTAGTTTATGACAGAAATTGGGATTAAAAATATTTAAAATAATAAAAAAAAGCTTAGATTTGAATATCAATACAAAAGGGGAATGAAACAGTAGCAACTTTTCAATTTGAAACAAAATACATATAATTTTGACCAGGGACTGTAATCATTATAAGTTTTATTAAACAAATTATGAAATAATGATTAATTTTAATTTTTATTGATTTGCTCACAAAAGAATTATTAATTTTGAGCTATACTTTAAATATAAGGGAATGATTATTATATCATTAGTTTTATTTTTTGCTCAAAATAAAACTCAAGTTGTAATTTCGACTTTTTCTTAGGGAATAAAGGCTAAAATTAAACACTTTTCTAGTCAATAGGCTAAGATAAAACAATCATAATAATCCATTAAAAAAAAAAAAGTCTTGTGTAGAGCATCAAATAAAGCTTTGTCGAAAAAAGCTCATGAAATAATGAACATTCCTTAAGTTTTATTTTTTTGCTCAAAAATAATGATTATTGGCTGAGTAGTTAAGTATAACTCAAATTTTTAGTTTTTTATTTTTTTTTTTATAATATTTTAATAATAGTGAAAATGCATAAATAAGTCATAAAGATGAATTTTGGAATATTTCCCGCTGTGCCAAAGTTATACTAAGTGAATAAGTTTTTGAATACAATAAAATCATTATTTGCAGTCCCTGATTTTGACATGAAGTATTTACTTTAGAAGATAATATTTATTTAATATTTGGAGCAGTGAAATTAAAATTTAATGAAGTTGTGGATCAAGCACGTACCCTATCTAACCATAATATTATATGTTCACACATACAGTTTGTCAAGAAACACTTTACACACCCTTAAAAATTTAATATTTTGACTTAAAATAAGAAAATAATAGCTTATTATATATATTTGGAAAGGTCGTTTAAATTCCGATTGAATGACTTAAGACTTTCCTCAACCCATTAAGTACCCTTCGAAAATTTCGAACTTATGTAAACTTTTTAAAACTTTTTTCCTCGATTTTTCACAAGAAATATTTTGATGCAAAAAAGTTCTTGGAACAATTCTAAGAGTAACTGCAAAAAAAATATTTTTGCTAGTATTTTTAAAAATCCTAAACATTACAATTTTTACCCATTTTTCCTCATTTTCATGCAAAAAGTGCCTTTCTTGCAATTTTTAAAAAGTTCTAAAAAATACTAGCAAAAATATTTTTGAGAATTTTTGCATCAAAATATTTTTTGTGAAAAATCGACGAAAAAAGTTGAAAAAGTAGACTTTTGCAAAAATTCAAAATATTCCATGGGTTCTCAATGCTCAAGGCTAAGGAAATTTTTGCATTATTTTAACGAAAATTAGATTACATTTTTAAGCGTAAAGTGTTTCTTGACATGAGGTATATGAGGAAAACAAAATAAAATAACTCTTGAAATCGGTTACAGTTATACGCTGTCGCGATCTGCAGCGCTCGCACGGCGCCGGCAGCATCAATGCCTACGTCAAGGTGGCGCTGGCAACCAGCGGTGGCCAAAGGCAGCACCACCCAACCACCCAAGGCATCCAAGGCACCACGAGCACGAGCACGAGTCGCTTCCAACGCACCGCCGTCCATCGTCACTCGAGTCGTCCGTATTTTGATGAGCGCTTTAAGTTCCATGTGGCGGAGGGCATGTTGCATGCCACATCCAGCATCGAGGAGCAGCAGTCGCAGCTGGAGCTGCAGCTGGCCGTGTGGCATCGGGATCGTCATTTGAAGTGAGTACGAGTAAGGTCAATAGCAGTCAAACGACAGTGTGCTCCATAAGTATTCATGCTCATGCTCATGCTCATGCTCATGCTCATGTTCATGTCATTCAACCCCAATTCAAGAACAAGACAAGCAAAATGCCCCAGACTGACAAAAGACTAAGCCAAGTTAAAATGACAGAGACGGAGACGAGTTGCAGCAATCTCGGCGTTTGGTTAAGGCATCACCTCTCAGCCTAATTGCAGCGTTTTTCCTGTAGCACACTTTGCCTCATTGTGCATTTCCTGCACATAAACAAACGCAGCACCCCTCCCCTAGGCAAGGGGTACAGCGAGTCAGGGGGGGGGGAGGTGATGTGCTGCTTCCAGATCCAAATCCAGAGACACATCCAGCGGCTGCGCATTGAGGTGCAAGTCCAAAGCACGTCTCTAGGCCAGACACTCGTAGCGCTTTCCAGAAAGTAAAAAGATAAATAAAATAACACTGTGCCTGGGCTCCACTTTGAATACCCTTGCCGAGAGGGTGTTTCATTTTTGTTGCTAACTGTGCAACGCAATTAACACGGATTTATTTCGGAACTGTGATAAGTGGATAACAGTACAGGTCAAAAATATTTCGATTTTATTTATAGTTGTATTTGATTTTACAAAACAAGAATAGAATAGTCCGATTTAATTATTTTTAGAATTTAAGAGCAGCTATAATATCAAGATTTGGTTTGAAAAAACTTCTTCAGATATTCCAAAGAAAGTAACAAGTTTAGTATTTTACAATTTCATTATAGTTCTACTTGAATTTTAAAAATAAGAATAGAATTGTTGGGTTTAATTATTTTTTCTAAATTTAGAACAACTATAATATCAAGATTTGGTTTGAAAAAACTTCTTCAGATATTCCAAAGAAAGTAACAAGTTTAGTATTTCGCAATCTCTTTTACACTCTGATCAAATATGTTTTAAAATTCGACACTATATCATCAGTTGAAACTAGAATTTGTTTTTTTTTTTATGGTTTCCAAGATGATTTAACTAAATTAAAAAATATCTGATTTGGTTGGAAAAAGTTTCCTAGTGTTTCTTTAAGGGCATCAAATGTTCTGTGTGCCAAAGATAACATTGCTTTATTGTTGTGGTTCGGCTTTGGTTCGGTTCTTTGGGGTTCGGGGTTCGGGCATCGCATCGGCATCGGCATGGGTATCGGTATCGGTTTCTCCCCAAGAAGTGGTGTGTGCTTTGTGCTGGGCTCTCAGTTCGAGTGTTAAGCTCGCGCGACGCAGACGCAAAAACGGCAAAGGCTGGCAACGCTGCGGACCGCCAACAAAATCGACGGCGTGTAAACCGAAGCTGGCCAAACAACAAATGTTGAAAAGTGTGTGTGCAAGTTAACAACAAAATTAAATACAGGAAATAGCATTAATAACTATATAAACAATAACAGTTTGCAACATTCATGTTATACATTTTTTTGACAATTTTTTATTGTTGCCATTTACATGGAAAGAAAAAGTGTTGAGCGTGTGTCACATGTAAATACCCTGTGTTTATTTCATGAAATTCATGAAATTGTTTGCATTTGTTTGTGTGTGTTGGCAGTGCTGTCGCGAGTCGAGAGTTGAGTTGAGAATTTGTGCTGCCAGCTAAAAAGTATGCAACACAAAATTATATAACTGTTAGCATTGTGTGTTGGCGTGCGAGTTTTAATTTGCTTTTTTTTGTAGCATACTTTTGGGCATGCTGTTAAATAGGAATTGTGAGCAGCAACTGCCACAATTTATGACCGCTTGCAGGTGTGCGTGTGTGTTTGTGTGTGTGTATTTCACTTGCCTTGCAGGTGCGTGTGAAATGTAGTTTCCAAACGCGTTTCACCACTGACTGACTGACTGACTGAGAGCAGAGTTAATTGAAATTCAAGGACAACTGCCAAACTGGGCAGCTGACCCGTGTCCTGGAGTTTTTCGCCTACAACACACGCACATGCATACCATCAGTCTGTCAGTCAGTTAGTCAGTGCTTATGTCAAATCGATAAGAGCATTTCATTATGCAATGGCCACAGGTCAAAACAGCTTTGCCATTCCCATAGAGTTTGCTATCTAATTGAGATACTCAACTAGCTAAATGCACGCCAGGGAATCACCAACACACACACACACACACAAACACACACACATTTGTTATGCATGCATAATGAAAACATTTCAAAAATAGTAGTTGTGTATTTCCAAATGCCTCGTTAAGCATTTTAAGCAAATTTACTCAACGACAAGTGCTGTGAATTATTCATTGCCTACTTTTAGGCTCCGTGTATGTTTCGGTGTGTGTGTGTGAGCTTTGGCAACAGTTTCATTCGCTCAGTCGTTTAGCAGCTACGCAGCTTGTTACATTTTTAATGCACTGGCCCCATTTTTGAAATTTACCCAAGGTGCTCGAGGTGGGTGGAACCCAAAAATAAAAACCCGTAAGCCCTTTTTGCAAAGCCCTTTTCCTTCCCATTTCGTCCTTTTCTTCCTTAGCCCCAAATGCAACTTGAACAAACGACTGACTGTCAGACAAATAGGCGATTGCAATCGCACAAGTTTGGCGCTGCAGCAACTAAAATCAATAAAACTGACCCAAATACGCGGGCAAAACTTCACAGCCGGATAAAGGGAAGAGGGGAGATAGTGGGGACGAAGAGACAGTGGGTTCGAGGAGACAGTGGGGTCGGTGGAGTGCAGAGCATAGAGAAGACGCAGCAGTACACGGAGAACAACCGAAGTATTTCCAAAAACAAAAATCAATCCTCGAAACGGTGTCAAAAGTTCGGTGATCTCGGATTCACTTAAACCGAGTACGAAATCTTTTTAATTTCCATTAAAATAATGATTCAAATCAAATATTTCTGGCTTATTTACGTGTATATGCTGAGTTTTACTCTGATATATATATTTATAATTTAACCATTAGATGCTTAAATCGCGGGATGAGAGTAATTTCCTTCTGCAACACAGCCAATGTTTTCCATCCCTGTGTTTTAAACTCAGAAATATGTTAAGCTTGAATTGAAGAATGATTAGAATGCATTTCTTGCCGTGTAGCAGCTAGAGAAGCTTCGAGCGTTTCACTACAAATTGTATAAGATACAAAGCGCATTTCCGGGGCCAGGAACATGGCTTATGGCTCTTGGTTCTTGGTTTTTCGCTCTTGGCTCAATGGCTTTGTGGCCCATAGTTCTGTGGGCCCGTCGAGCTGCGTAGCCGCAAAACTGGATCTGTGGAAATGGCATTCCACGACAGCTTAGGCGCTAATTGATTTATGTCACGTACGGCAGCTGCTGCTCTGCGTGTCTGAAGCGGAAGTGTGCAAGACAGCCGAGGGGATGGTTTAAAGGGGGTGGCCAAGGGGGAGGGAAGGTGAAGAATTAGTTTAGTTAGGTATATAAATAGTAAACAAAATGCCAGTGCAACGTGACGCAAAAGCCTCCGAAAAATCCCCATTTTATCAGACGTCAGAAAATGAAAGCGGAAGCGGAAACGGGAAGCGCCGCCTTGTCAGTTGCTATCGAGTGGCCTTTAGACATACTTACATACATACACAGACAATATATGTACTTATATGTGTGTTTATTAAGCGTTGCAAGCTGGTCACTAAGTGGTCTGCTGATTTGTTGTGGCTGCTCCAACTTGCAACATTCTCGAAGGTCAAAAGCTGATGTAATGGAATTGCAATCATGATAAGCCAACTTAATTTTACTCGCAGTTGTCTCACTTATTCTTCTTCTTCTTCTTATAACCGGTAAAACGTATGAAAGAGGAAGAAGGAGACAGAAGGCAGAACCCATAAAGTCAACACGCAGTTCAAGTTTGTTTCAACTTTTAACCGCGCCCCTTTTAACCACGCAATACAGTAAAAAACTGACTTGTTTTTTTAACCTTTTTCCACTTTTTTTTTTCTAAATTATTTTTAACTTTGCCTCACCTCTTTTCGCCTCTGCAATTTGTGTGAAACTGCACTACACCCGCAGTTTTTATGGTAGAGTGCTTTGTTGGGTGGTGATTCGCATTCTTAATCATCATAATTGATAACAACAAGTTGGGTTCAATGTTATGTTAGTTATGACTGTTTTAAATTGTGTCTAGCGAGATGGGCGCCTTAATGTATGCAGCACAATTTAGACTGTTCGAGTTAAAACTTATGCAGCCGTGCTCCACAAATCTTTGAAGATTATGATGATAATTGTTTTGAAAAATCACAGTGCAAACTTCAGTGCTCCTGAATTCTTAGAAATTTCATGTTCTTTTTATTATAATGGAATTTTTACAAATTATAAGATTCAATTTTTCGGGCTATTTTTCAATTTCACAAAAAACTGCTGCCACAAATTTTTGTATTAAATTAACAAAATTTTTATTTATTATTGACAAAATTTATGCCATAAATTATTATATTTAAATCGAATTTATGCATTGGGAAAAAATTGGGAAGAAAAAAATTGGGAAAACAAAAATTAGGAAAACAAAAATTGGGAAAGCAAATATTAGGAATAGCCGAAATCAAAAATATTTTATTAAAAATCGCGCGATTTTTAATAAAGTATTTTTGATTTCAGCTTTTTCCATGTGTTTAAAAACCATTAATTTTGTTGAAATTTCTAATTTATGATTCCTAATCTTTTCTTCGCAATTTTGGATTCCTTAAATTTTCTTCTTTTTTTTCTCTTCTTTTTTAAAATTCCTTAAAAAAGTTTCGGAATTCGTATGAGGTAACATAAATATAATTATAAATAAATAAATGGACTGCAGCAAAGGTGAAATTTATATATATCCTTCAACTGTCTGCAACATTTGATATTAATTCTTTATTTTATTTATGTTTATTTTGCAGACGCAGCGAATTTCTGGGTTGCCTCACATTTCCACTGAGCGCTTTGGCCGAGCAGTCGAGCTGCAGTGCATCGGGTTCCTACAAGTTGCACGCCCAGGGATGCATTCATAGCTGCCGCAGTCAGCAGCGCGTTCCAGTCAACGTCACAACGCCCACAAGCCGTCCAAAAGAGGAGGAACAGGAGCAGGAGCAGGAACAGGAACAGGAACAGAAGCAAGGGCAACACTTGAAATTGAAAGAAACTGGAGAAGTTTATAACAAAATGACAACGATGGCAGCAGCAGCAGCAGCAGCAGCAGCAGCACTGAAAGCCAGCACCGCCAACAACATCAACACCGCCGATGACGTCATCAGCATCAGCATCGATAGCAAACAGGATGAGCAACAACAACAACTACAACAACAACAGCAACCACATCAACCGATGGTTCTGAGCAAAAAAGCGTTGCATCAACGCGACGCCGATGAGAATTTGTTTTTGCGCTTTCTGGAATTGGATCCACCAGCCGATGACAATGCCAATAAAACAACGGCAACAACAACAACAGCAACCGGAAGCGGAACCGGAAATAGCAACACATCCGGCGGATCGGCAGGTGGCTTAAATGTTGCTGGCACTGGATCATCGAATGCGAATGCCAACTTGAATTCGAACTCGAATTCGAATGCAAACAATGCGAATCACATGAATGGCGCGACGCGACGTTGCTCAACACTGGTCACGGGCCGACAGCCAACGGGCCGAACGCCATTCACGATGACGAAGCGTCTGACGCGGACGGAGGAACGGGGATACGGGTTCTCCATTGTCTGGACACATCCGCCGCGGGTGGAGAAGGTGGAGGGCGGACTGTCGGCGGATCGTTGTGGCATTTTGCCGGGCGATTATGTCATTTTTGTGGACAAACACAATGTGGTCACGATGCCCGAGGCTGATGTTCTGAATTTGATACGATCGCAGGGCTTGTCCTTGACGTTGGAGATATTCAGAAGGTCAGGCGCGGGCGCCAACATGGCCAACAATATTACCACGGTAACGGTCAATACAACAGCCAGTTTAAATAGTCAGAGTCAGAGTCAGAGTCAGAGTCACAGTCACAGTTCCCAGCCTCAACAGGAGTTTGCAACAACCACAACCACAACAACAGCAACAACAGCAGCAGCAGCAACAGTGGCAACAACACCTGCAACAACAACAACCAGCTTGTTGCAACGCACGAGCAGCACACGTGCCCCATTCGGCGGTGGCAATCAGCCGTCGCGTCCAGCCACCGCCTGCTCCGGCACCACGTCCTCCATCGAGGCGGCCAAGCGACGGCTGCACCTGCCCCAGGTCACGTTCAGCAAGGAGGTAGGCAAAGGTGTCATTGTCTAAGTGCCATGCCACACAGCCACACAGCCCCCAACCCCAACTTGCAACGCTGTCCATTTACATTTCTTTTTGCCATTTTTTCGCATTTTTTTTTCTTTGCTTTTCGATTTGTAAATATATTTAGCGCATTACTGTTAAGTTTATTTTTTTTCTTAAGTTTAAGTTTGTCACATGCTATATTATATGATTATTATAATTATTATTATCATACACATTTTTTTGCTTCCCTGCGACCTCCACATTTAAACATTGAAATCCCCGCGCTTGACAATAAAATTACATTTTTTGGTTTTATATGAATTTGATTTTTGTTTTCTTTGTTCTGCTTTGGATTATTCTGGGCCAAATAATTGAGGCCAACTTTTATGTAAAGTTAAATACTGAAATGTATTTTGATAAATTAATTTTTAATTGGAATTTTCTAATTCTAATTCTAATTCTAATTCATTTACAATACATAATTTGAGGAATAGGAAATACGCATTTAATTCCAGAAAAAATTTCCGTTTTTATATTTCTATGAAGATTTAAACCCATTAATGGCTGCCCATTGATCGGCTGGTACGATTTTGACGAAATTTGGAAATGTGTGCCTAGAAGACACATAGAAGTTGAAAGAAACAAAAAAAAAATTTTTATCTTCAAATTTAATTTTTTCGATTTCCATACATTTTTCAGCTATTTTCGATAACATTTTGTATGCAGAAAAATAGCTAGATATTCACCTGTAAAAAACTACAAGTATAACAAGGATAACTAAACTGTTCAAATTTTATACTTATATTTTTATTATTTCTCTTTACTATGAAATAAATTTTGCCTCGATATCTCTCACATGCCCCGAGCTAGATTTTTTAAAGTGTCAATACTTTTTTGGGTATTTAAATACCCATTAGCCGTTAATGGGTTAATTGGTATCTTCTTGCCACACAATTATGGCAAATCATATCAGTTCAGCTTATTTAATTTAATTTATATTTTCGTATAAAGATTCCTTAAGATATTTATTTGAAGCCCACTTAAAGGATTGCTTAAAATCTTGACTTTAATGTAATGATTACATGGAATTATTAAAGAAGCCAACAATTCTTAAGTAAATAACTCTCAAGTGCAATTGAAGGTCAAAAGTCATTTTGAATTTCTGTAAATACATATAGCCAATTTTTTCTCAAGTCAAATTTAGCTATTAGTATGTGTAGGATCTCTAATATAAACTTGAGTAAACTGTTCCCGAATACACTTTATTCGATTATATTTTGAAATATGTATAGCATACTTTTTGGTGTAAAGAGTTTTATGCCCATACAAAACAGCACTGGTTTTAATATGCAGAGTATGTGCTTTAGTAAAGATGATATCAATCAATGATATAAAAATTTGATATCATTCTCTGGTATCTATAATGCGTACTTTTATTAAACAATTGCTGGATCCAGTTTAAATGATTATATTTTATAAATGCATATTTATAGCGCACTTTTTGGCGCAAACGTTCAGTTTGAAAAGAATCTGGCTGCGATTTCCACTCTGCCTTGTTTGAAGGAATTCAGAAGGAAATCAATTAAATTCTAGGAAAACAGGAAAAAAAACCAAGTTATCGAATTGCAATTTGTTGAAATTTCCTGCAGAAGTTCTTATAAGAGTTGTGTTGAGAAACTTGCACGATAGATGGCGGGAGTGCTGCCGCTTGCCGCTAGGTGTCTCTCTCTAGAAACTTGACTTGTAGCCAACTGTTGCCGTATCTCATTCTTTTTCTTTCCCTTCTCCCTTCTCCCTTCCCCAATCAATGCGTAGTCCATAGTGCCCATCACGGACATTCGCCGGCGATTCCTGCTGCAGCTCATCAGTCGCGAGCAGAACTTCACGGCTGCTTTGCACTTTGGCGTGCAGCGCTTTGTGCAGCCCTTGGTGGAGCGCAAGGATCTGATATCGCCGAACGATCATCGCACGCTGTTCCAGAACATCGACGAGCTGCTGCGCATTGCGGAGGACATACTGGAGCAGCTGTGCAGCAACGATCAGGATCAGGAGCCGCACATGAATTTCGCCTCGAGGGTTTATCTGTCCAAGACGACGGCGATTTGTGCTGCCTACAAGAAATACTGCAATGGAATCAAGCGAGCGGATTGCGTTCTGGTTAATAAATCAAGGCAAACGGGCTCCGAGTTCATCGCCTTCATCACGGAACCGGCTGTGCCGCGCAAGCGTCCCGATCTCACCATGTTCATCCATCGTCCGCTGCAGCATTTTCGCGAGATTCTGAAATTGATGCAGCTGCTCGCCAGCAATTGTCACGTGGACACCGAGGAGCACAAGAACTTTAGTACTGTGATCAATGAACTGCAGGCCGCCTATCGAGAGATCACTGTCAGCAGTGGCCTCATGGAACCCCTGGGCGAGGGACGTCCTCTCCTGACCCTGCAGGACCTCGAGTCCCGCATGGTCTTCACCAAGTGCAAGCCCTTCACATTGGCCGTCCAGGGTCGCCAGTGGATCTTCGGCGGCGATCTCTCGCGCGTCGAGGGGCGATCGATCAAGCCCTACTGGACGCTGCTCTTCAGCGACATCATCGTGTTCGCCAAGGTCAGTCGGGACCGGGTGCTCTTCATCACCGAGGAGCCCATTCCCATTGCCAACGTGGTCGACTCCTGCTTTCACATGCGCAAGAAAAGTGAGTTAACATATCTCTCTTTATTTTATCTATTCAGATCTGTGAATACTGATTTCAATTTGTTTTTCAATTTTTCCGGTATGATTTCGGTTCACAATAAAGAAATTTCTTTGAAAAAATATAATTATATTAATAATATAATAATAATAATTGAATAGGCATATCTTTCTTAAAGTTTCATTCACATACTCTTCAGTTCGATGTAATATAGTGCAATGAAAATTCGATCATGAATATCACAAATAATTCAAAATTAACCAAAGGAAATTTAAAATCAAAAATCAAAATTAAAAAGAAAATCAAAAACAAACAACAAAATGTCAGAGATCGCAAACAAGACTTATGAGTCGTAAAAAATCGAAAAAGTTCAAAATTTGTCGTTCTTATTATTATTTGTAACTTTTTTTTTTAAATTTTTATAATAAAGTTTGAAAATAAAAAATGCTTTGAAAATTGCATTTAAAAGTTACACCATAATTACTTTGTTCAATTTTAAAAATTACAATTAAAAATACATGTTTTTTCGATTTTGATTATATATTATTTATAATAACCGAAATAAACCCTTATAAATGAAACGGTTACTAAACGGTTATTTCGGCTTGCATAGTTTCGGCTTTAAGGTTTCGGTCAAATGCAAATTTTTTTTTTTCGGTTACGGTTTCAGTTACGGTTTTAAATTTCGGTTTTGGCTTTTACCGGTTAAAGGTTACGGTTTCGGTTAGGGTTTTATTCCCTGGGTCTTATTAATCATAAATATTATGTTGGTATAAAAAGCAGGGACCGCAAATAATGATTATTGAAATATTTTTACATCAAAAAATCAATGACTAGAATACATATACAAAAAAATAATTAGGGTATTCAGAAACTATGATATTTGTTTTATGTGGCAAAGTGATAACACTGTAGCTAGTGAGTGACCTTTTTAAGTTTCTGTTGTCGTATTTATGATATCATTGAGTTAAATTTCAATGAACAGCTGTTTTGTATAAAGCAAGCATTCTCTTTATTTCGTTTTAGCCCATGCGTTTGGTTTCACCCTCTCTTACTCTTGTGTTTTTTAATGCTTTTGCCACTGTAAAAAATCTATTTAATAATTTAAAAAAATTTGCATCTCTTTATTTAAATTTAAAATCGGTCCTAAGGGACAATCACTAAAATTATCATTTGTGTGATTCGAACCCTAGTTATTTAACTGAAAATTCGAATTCTGACAGGTCAGCGACTCTAACCATACAGCCACCGAACCAAGAAAAATTACTTGCTTTTACAACCAATACTAATACCAACCTCAGTGTGACCATATTTCGTTAGATACTTTAAACAGTCTGGCAACCTTTCTCCTTTTGAAATTTTGTCTTAATACGACGAATTTTGTATACATACCCCAGGGCATGTTTGGTGTGATATACTTTTTTCTGTGTGTTTTTTGTCATTACAACATATAACACTTTGCCACATAACACAAATATTAGAGTTTCTGAATACCCTAAATGATAATGATTAAATTTGAGCGAAAAATTAAAACTCACAAATAATAATTATTTTTGATTTTTATTCTTTTCGCTCAAAATAAAACTCATTTTAAATTCATGGCTTTTGTGTAGGATTTAAAAGAAACCCAGGGGACCCATAAAACACAAAAACAAATTTTTAAAACGATTACGTACACTTTTTCAAAAGTGAGTTTTATTTTGAGCGAAAAAATAAAAATTACATATAATGATTACTTGTGAGTTTTATTTTTTCGCTCAAGAATAATCATTATCATTGAAGAAAATCCTTAAAACTCTTTTGAAAATCATTATTATGTAATTTTTATAATATAACTCATAATGATTACAGTCCCTGATAAAAAGAATTAAAATTACATTACATCATCTAGCAATAAATTATAATTTCAGCAGACACAAAATTGGTTTGAAATTTTTTTATTTTATATCTCAACTAATATTTAAATTAATTTTTACCAATTTTTTGCTGGTTTTGAATATATATTTATTTATTTAAATATATTTATTTATTTGCCTACCTGTACCGTTTTATATTTTGCGAATTTCTTTTCAGTAATATTTTTTTGGAATTTTTCATCATTTTTTTTTCAAGCATTTTTCAGCTAAAATTACAATTGATTAAAAAAGTGGTTGAAACGCAAATCAAAGCCATTGCGAATATAGTAAAGATAGAAATATTTATTAATTGTTTAATTTATTAAAAATTAATTAATTAATTTAATTAAAAAGCTAAGCAGTATTCCCAGCTCTGATTTTTCAATATCAACTCGATTTGTTACTAACTCCAATCGTCTTTATCTCCTGCAGCTACTGAGTTCCGTCTGACTGTCGATCCGAATGGACGTCTGGCCGAGAGTCCGACCGGCTACTGTGCTCCGGATCTGACCACGAACTCCGAAGCGCGGCGCCAGACGCAAGAGTCTGATACTGAGGGCTCCTTCCCTGGAGCTTAAGGCTGTCTGGCAGAATCTCTTGCAGCGTCAAATGTAAGTCGAACTTGTGAGATTTTCCCATGAAATCCCTTTTCTCATATTTAATGAATGTACATTTCTTAGAGTCTTTCCTCGGATTAAATGTTTTACGATCCTGAAGAGCTCTTTAGATCAAATCTTCACCCCAAATGTCAACATCGATTCAAAAGATTTCAGATGAGTTCTTAAGTCTTTTTCCCCACTCTTCATGAACTATGTATCACATGATTCTTTATAAGTTCTTCTCAGTGTTCCTCATTAGCCCTTTAGTTCCTATCCTCACCTTAAATGAACATCTAAGAGTTTTTACAGATTTGATGGTCTTGTAAAAACTATCGAAGTTTCTATATTTCCATGTAAATATGTGGGTGTGCCTACATATAAAACCCTTCAATCCATAACTGACTCTCAATATATGATTATGCGATGATCCTGATGTGCTTTCTTAACCCATTATTTGCTTTTCTCATCATTCTTCACCCTTCTGTCCTTATCTGACTGTCACTATGTGATTATATAGTGATTCTAAAGTTTTCTTCTAAACTGTTTAGCATTTCTCATCATCCCAAATATATAAGAAGCGTGTGAGGTTTCTTCAAACCCCTTTAGTTCCTGTCAACATTTTTAATGTAAATATATCTGTGTAGATTCGTCGGATCCTTCAGGTCCAATTCTCATCTCAAATTCATGTAATTTTCAAAGGGTTTTTTAAAGAAGTTGCTTACATCACGCTTAATATACATATGTGACGATCCTTAGGTATTTCCAAAATTCTTAACCTGTTTTTCTATTTCTGTATCTAAAATGCAGTAGAAGATCAGACGTCCCCAACCTTAATATTCGTTTTCTACCTTAGAGGTTGCTGAATTTAATTGATTTTTGGATTTTCCTAAAGATGTTTCTCAACTTTATTGCATTTATGGATTCTTTGTTTCTTTGAGAAGCCTTTAACTCTTTTCCTTACCTCAAATGCATGGGGAACTATGCATTCCCAGAACCAATTCAGTCTATCTTTTTTGAAAGTGAAGTTTTCGGTTTCAATTCATTCATTCAATTCATTCAACTCATTGAAAGACGCAGCCGAACTCATTCAATTCAGTTGGGCATGAATGTCTCATTTGACGTTTTGAATGCAGCCTTGCAGATTTCTATTTCAAACTATGAATCAAGTGGTAAATCGAAATGCTAAAATCGGAAAAACAAAAATCGAGTTATCGGCCTCTTGATGTGTTTTTAAAACACTACTTTATTCTAAGCATACACAGAAAAAAAAATCCGGGATATTTAGCCCGAATTCAATTCGAATCGATGTCAGAAGTGGGGTAATCTCGGATTTTCTTAAACCAAGTATGAAATACTTGATTTTTTCAATCCCGAATTAAATCCTGAATTCCTTAAATTCAGGCTAAAATTTTTTTATTAATTATAATGTTTTTCGTTACATTTAAACTTTTTTTTTAAACTTTTTTTTTGTGATTTTTTTATTTTTACCTTTTTTTTTTCATTGACGGGGGGAATCGAACCCAGATTTTTTTCAAACTGGAGTCGGCGACTCTAACCATTGAGCCACCGGACCGGTTGAAATGAGAGAGGCCGAGAGAATTTTCCTCTCGCGCTCAGCAAATGTGTATTTTCCCATTTTAATCCCGATACAGGCTTGAATATTCAGCTTAATCCTGAATACATACTTAAAAAATGCGAGCTTAAGTTAAGTATTTTATACTTGATTTTAGAATGGCATTTTTTTTCTGTGTACTATCCCGAGGAGTTTCTGAAAGTCTCTACTTCTCTCATCTGAATTACTGTACAACAATTATATGCCATCAATTTTTCATTCCAGATTTCTGGTGAATGCCGCACTGGGCTCAACGCCACTGTCCAGTCCGTTGGACTCGCCGGATGTGCTGAACACGCTGGTGCCGCTGAGCGACATTGGCATGACGTCCGCCTCGATGGGATCGATGAAGCTGCCGTCGCTGGACAGCATCAACCTGAGGCAGCAGCAGCAGCATCAGCAGCAGCAGCAGCAGCAGAAACAGCAGGTGCGTCTCTTTCGCAGCAAGCGCCTGGACAGCGCCGATTCCTATGAGAATCTGCAGCGTTTGGCCAGTGCGCTGGCCGTACCGATGGGCTACGGTCAGCCCATTGGCTCTGGCTCTGGCTACGGTTCGGTGTCGGTCGCCGCTGCTCCCTGCATTACGGCCAGCACACAGACACATCTCCAGCACGCCCAGCAGCTCTGCTCGGCATCGCTGCCCTCGCGCACCACTTCGCCCGTCACGCGTGGCAATCGTCATCAGGCCAGCAGCTGTGGTGGCTCCATGCCCAATGGTGTGGGCAATGGCGGAGGAGCAGCTGGAGGTGGAAGTGGTATTGGTATTGGTAATGTGGCTGACAATGCGCTGCGTCGCTTTAATACCAACAGCTCCTGGCTGAGCAGCAGCGCCAGCCTGACACAGACTCAGACTCAGACACAGACACAGACGCACACACAGACTCAGAATTCAGCACTGAATTCAGCACAGAAATTCGGCACAGTCGAGCAGCAAATGCCTGACGGCCATTCCAGAGGCAACCGCTGAGCCGGCGGCATCGATGGCGCCAAGTCATGCACAGAAATTGCTCGAGTTCAGTTTGAGTTCGGTGGGTCGATCCTTCATCGACGAGTCGTCGTCGGTGAATGTGACGCAACAGGTGTCGCTGACCACGCCCGAAACGCCCACGCCGAATCTATCGCCCAGCTCGCAAGTGTGCAACTCAGATGCCTTCTCCAATGACTTTGTGCCGCCGACAACGTCGGCCAAATCGGCGGTAACTGGTGTGAATAATGCCACCATACCGCTGGCCGAGTTCGGCGGCTCTTGGGATTTGTTGGAGCTGGATCTGCAGCTGGATGAGGTGAATTTGGATCCGTGCTATGACACGGATGTCGAGGAATGCATCTTTCTGGGCGATAATGTGCGAACTGGTGGCGGCGGCATTCGCCAAACGGATGCGAACGAAGACAGCGAGGATGATGATGATGATGATGATGATGATAGCGTTGTTGTTGACGATCCGTTTGGCATGCTGCCCACCAAACCGACGCCGCCGGACTCATTGGATCTGTGATTTGACTTTTGGCTCTTAACTGAGACGGACACGGAAATTCCGACACGTACGAGAACGCAAATACGAACGCAGACGCGTCAGCCAGTATCAGTATCAGTATCTGAATCAGTATCTGAATCAGAATCCGAAACAGAGCCAGAGCCAGAGCCACGCCCCCCAACACCCGTCACACCCCCGCACAATCTCAGAGTATGAATCAATGAGCTTAGACAACCACCCAACTGATAAGAACAACTGATAAACTAGAACAACAACAACCGGAAAGTACAAAAACTTCGGATTATCGAATTTGCATTTTCATTACCCTTGCAGTTGGTTCAAATCATTCGATCCAAATGAAATTAGCTCAGTTTATTTCAAAGTTACATTTTGTGGCAGCTGCGACGTTTCATAAGGATATGTTGAGGATTATAGATCTTATAGAAAATTATAGGGATTCAAGTCAACATCCGCTGAGATAAAAGTTAAGCAGCAACAAGTTTTACTCAGCTGAATTTTATGGGATATAGTCATCTGACCCTTTTGAAATTTTGTCCGTTTATTTAGAAGTTTTATCTTGGCGAAAAGTCAATTCAATTCCAATAAAATTTTGTCTGAATATGTAGAAATTATTTTCAGTAGGAACTGCGAAGTTTTATAAAGATATATTCAGAATTATGTATCGTATCGAATTTAAAGCGATTCAAGTCAATCCGCTGTATCAAGTTTTATCCTACAGATTGTTATAGTACAGCGGTGGGCAACGCAGTGGCTCCGGGAGCAACGACAGCACTCAAATTTTTTTCTGCCTATTCGGAGCCTCTGATTCCAATGAAATTTTTCCAGTTTATTTGGAAGTTACAGCTATGTGCGGTTGCAGATTTTCATAAAAACATGTTAAAGACAATAGATCTTATAAAAATTGTGGTAACTAATTTTATGCAGCAGATTATAAGAAAATGTAGTCAGAATCCCTGGATTATTCTTAGTTTATTCAAAGTATCTAATGCTTATAGAACTTGTACAAATTATTGAGAATCAATTCATATGCTATGTATCGTAATCCAACCTGCAAGGGTGCTGAACTCTCTGAACTCTCTCTCTTTTCAAGAAGCTACCTCGTTGCCCAACGTTGCCCAACGTTGTCACAAGTTCTTGTCTTTGCCTCTCTCTCTCTCTATCAGTTGCTCTCTCTCTCCTCCCTTTGAACTCTTTTTGTCGCTTCATCTGATTGCCAAGCATTCTTTGACTTGTGCTTTGAGCAGAAGCTGAGTTTGAAATTGAAATTGATTGATCAATTGATCCAACGAGTATCTAGTAAGCAAATGAGTGTGATCTATCTAAAACGAATGCCTTATGGGGTAACTGTAACTCAAAACCGAAACTAGACAAATTACAAAAAACAAAAAACAACACAAAATTAAATAATCAAAAGAAAAGAAAAGCAAAAAAAAAAGATTAAAAATAATTAGCATAAAGAAAGATCCCTTGCTTGCAAATTGATTCTTAAATGATCTGAGAGATCTCTGCGAATATACATATATGTGAATCCAAGTAAAATAATTGAATTGATTTGAATCATGTCCTGGCATTGGAACGAGTATTCAAGTCTTTTGTATGATCAAATTGTACAAAATCTTTTGATAATCAAATACGAATTGAATTGAATTGAATCTTTTGTATATGCACAGCAAAAAACAAAATAATATAAATGGTTAATTATAGTTAGTAAAATCATATTCAAATCGTGTTACGAGTGCTACCCGTGAATGCACTCAACATTCGCGTTTTGCTTCCATTCAATATTCAAGTACTCTTATTATTCACATTAACATTCACTACGGCGAATTGAGTGCATTCAGCGCAGTATTTTGAATAAACAAAGCAATTGTCGATTACGATTACGATTACGATTACAATTTCGATTAATATATATACATATATATTTATACTCGTATCTATATACATATATTCGTCTTGTACTCACATTATTCATCCAGTAAATTATTGAATAATTGGGAAGCAGAGTTGTGTACACATAAATAAATATGTGTAAGATTCTAGTTGATATCGTAACTAATTCGTAAATAGTTATGTATAGTCTAGTATTTATTAGTGTAGTCCATATGTCATAGATAGTCAAATATACACACTACACACTATATACATATATTTGTACATATATACAAAACAGACACATACTACACTTTGTTTTATAATCGTATTTACATAAACATATACTTATACATATTCTTATACCTATTCGTATTAATCGTCTTCGTTAACTCGATTCAAATGTTTTTTGCCAACACATTTAAAAGTAAACCCCCTTAAAAAAAATAAATACAAAAAAAAATTGCTTCCATTTTGTAGCCAAAAAAAAGAAAAAAGAAAGATATGAAAAGATATAATGAAACTATTGTTGTTATCGTTGTTGTTTATACTTATATTAATTATTCACTATGTCCATTGTCTAGTTACGTCCTAGTCTAGTCTCTAATTCGGTTTTATTGAAACTTAAGTTAACCGTTAGCCAAAAAACGCTGCCATTCCAATATTTTGTAGGTAACACACACAATTTTTGCTGGCCAAATTCGGTGTAAATAAAACCCCTCCTGACATTTACAAACATTTACAAACATGCATAAACTCATAACTTTATAAGTATATACGCTACATAATCTATATAACTGTAATTGTAGCTGTAACTGTAACTGTAACTGCTACTGTAACTGTAACTCTAAAAATCTTTGCTCAGTCAAAAGGCGCCAATTCGTATACTTATTTCGACCCAGTCAACAGGGCGGCCAAAAGAATCGCATTGTTTTCGATACTACAAACTAATTGTGTTTTTGGCCTATTAAAATACGGGCAAAGTCAATTATTTCCAGTTATGACTTGCACTTTGTTGCCTTTTAATGTAGTCGTTATACACACAAACACATCCTTTACACACACACACACACACACACTCCTCCTCGCAGTTGAGGCTCGCACAAGGACAGATTCTCAAGTGGAAAGCGTCTCTTAATGAGCATTTGCATATTGCATGTCAAACACGAATACTATGTAGCTTTTATTTGCTCTCTGTAGATTTATATTTCTCAATGTCAATTACTCATTAAATCAGTAAATAATACATAGTCTACTTTTGGGCGATGACTTGTTTCAAATTTACATTTTAATTACAACTGTTATTGGAGTAAATGACGTGAGATATGAAAAAATACTCGGCAATTTATTTTATTTAGTTTAATTAATTTATAATTTACTTTATATTTTATGAAACATGTTGACAGTTTAATGGGAGCTTATATTTAACATACTTAGCATAGACTGGGGGACTTTTAATTTGA
Source organism: Drosophila subquinaria (assembly GCA_037043405.1). Classification (NCBI taxonomy): domain Eukaryota; kingdom Metazoa; phylum Arthropoda; class Insecta; order Diptera; family Drosophilidae; genus Drosophila; species Drosophila subquinaria. The sequence continues at coordinate 27,517 of JBAMBL010001865.1, forward strand.
CTTCAATTTATGTTTTATTTCAAATATTTTATAGAGTTGAAGTTGATGAAAATATTTTGTAAACATTTGTAATTTAACGTCAACTAACAAAAGTCTTTTGAGAATAATATTTTTACAACTAAAATGTACTTTTTAAAATTATAAAACATAAGAAAAATATATAAGCAAATTTAACAAGAGATTATTAAAATAATTTTATCGCTAATAATATTTAAATTTAACTTAAAATTTTTAAAAATATGAATTTTAAATATTAATAATTTTTTAAATTTATTTTCATTTTCAAAATGTAATCGAAAAATATTACATTTGGAGATTATTTAAATTCAATTACTATAGACCTAGTTAAGGCAAATAGGTTAATTTTTTTTTTCTTTTTTTTTTTTTTGTAAATAATTTGTAATTTTATTTAACAGGCTTTCTGTTACCTTTGGGGCAACTTAATCTAGTTTTAATTAAATACGTTAAAGAAATCAATTTAATTTTTCTCATTTTCAAAATATTTAGAATAAATAAAATAGTTTATTTGATTTGTCTGTTTAATTTTGTAATTATTTATATAAGAATTGCAAATATTTGCATAGTATTCGAGCCTTTGTGCGGCCTCAATTGCTGTGTCGCCCTGTAAGACTGCATTGAACTTCTACAATGTTTGATTTGATCAAAGTTGAATACACACACGTACACAAACACACACGTACACACGTATATACAAACACATAAGTGTAGAGGCTGCTGTTGGCCTTTAAAGTGAATTATATATAAAGTATACGCCCCATTGAGCAAATTTGTGTTGCCATAGCCGTAGCTTAATTCTCCCTTCCTCCCTCGCATTAAGCTATATACCTATTATGTAATCTTATATATTATATACACACAAACACACACATATACATACATATTTAGATAAGTATGTGTATGTGATGTATTGTCCAAGTACCGCTCCATGTTATCGTACTTGTATTTAGTATGTGTGTCTAGGATTGTTTATAACAAAATATTTGTTCAATTATTATTATTATTATGATTATAATTTTGTTGACATTTTGCCTATGATTAGAGAGAAGTAAAGTTGCAAAATGATAGAAGATTATATACATATATTTATGATGATGATGATGATGATGATGAGTTTGAGAAACGATGAATAATAAAAACAAAATGATTCTTTGACTAAAAACGCTTGTGATGTTCTTTTTATTTAAATTCCTACCAAAAAAAAAAAAAACAAAAACAATACGAACTCTCCAACCAAATGAAACAAAAAAACTAAAATAAACCCACCGAGCACTCACTTAGTACCACTCTGTACGTTGCCCAAAATGTTATTTATAACCATTCCGCATTAAAAAAAAAAAAAAAAAAAAAAAAACTCTTTTCCCGGTCCCGGTTCATCCTGCGTTTAAATTGGTTGACCAGAAAAACCAGACAATCTAGAAATTTGATCAAATTAAAAATTGTGATGGACTCAATTTTAGTTTAGTTTAGTTCAATTGCAAAACTTCTTCTGTCGCTTCTTTCATTATTTCCAAATACAAATTCGCTTATTTATCGTTATCGTCATTTATTGTGTTGTATTTTGTATTGTTGTTGTTGCTTTCCTTATAAGCGTTATCGTTATTGTTATCGTTATCGTTATCGTTGTGTGAACCTCTTAAAGTGCAAGCGTTTTTAATCAAAGATGGCCAAAACCCGCGAGTTTTTATTGTTTCTGTTGTTTCTCGAAAGTCAAGTCAAAAGCAAATGATATGTAAAAAAATAAAAAAAATAAGCAATTAATCGAATGGCCAAAGAGCAAACTGAATGCTTGAAATCAAGTCAAAGACAAGAACAATTTATGCACAAGTCGAACAAATTGATTGAAAAGAGAATTTTGATTGAAATTAATAATGAGCCCATCACAAATTTTAATTTGCAAGCAACGTCGGGCAGCTCTCTGTGTGTGGTGGGTGTTGGGTGGTGGTAGGGTGGGTCCTGGTGGATCATGGTGAATCATGGTGGGTCCTGGTGGGTCCTGCATATTCTAACCAAGCGGGTAAACGCGACTCTTGCAGCAGCGGGGCACAAACCATGGTCATGCCGTGGAGCAAATCGAGCTGCTGATTGATGAAAAATGTCGCATCCTCAACAAGACGGGCACACCCAAATCGAGTGCCCTGCACTTGGCCAACTGGATGAAGGGTCAACTGGACAAGCAGCAGCAGCAGGCGCGTCTCGTGGCCATCGCCCGATCCCAGGAGAATGTCAGTGCCGACGACGAGCAGCTGATCTTCAACAGCGACAGCGAACAGGACGAACGCATCATTTATTGGACACGCCAGCAGCTGGAGAAGCGCACCAAGGAGCTTAACCTGGCCAAGGAGAATGGCTGCCTGTTGGCCAAGCCCAATTTCGGGGGCAAGCGACTCAGTGGCGTCGAGGAGCTCAGCATGTGCGCCGCCTCCGACATTTACTCCGAGGCGGAGGTCGTCCCCAGTCAGATAAGTCATTCGCATAGCACCACATCCGACAGTCAGGTGAGTCTTCACTTAATCTATTCAATACAAATACAAAATACCAGAGATGGGCGTGATTAGAGTGATTAACAACTACAACAGTGGGCAGTAAAATAGTTGGGAGCAGTCGCTGCTCCCGGAGCCACTGCGTGCCCACCGCTGGTGTAAATAATTATTTTAAATCGAAATGATTTATAAGTTAGGGTCAGAGGTAGTTGTGAATCCTAAAAAGTTGCTATTATGTTTGGAAGCTTGCTTTTCCCCCAATTGTAAAATCGTTTGTAGGCCTTTCTTTAACATTTCTTTTATTTATTTATTTTTATGTATATAAGTGTTATAATATTTACTGTGGTGAAATGTATTTATTACCCAAATAATCTTCATTAATTTCAATTTAAGGAAAAGACATTCGCAGAAGTTCTTTTTGTATGTTCCATATCCTAAAATAAAGCTTTATCTTTTTTACTATTTTTAAATAAATTGAAAATAGTGATTATTATGTAAATACTCTATATCATCCCTTTAATATTGGTCTCTTTCATATCCTTAATGAGCTGTAGTCTCTTTCAATTATTTCATATGATGAAAAGATAGGAAAAATAATATGCTTCTTCTAAAATCTAAGAATCTGTTTACTTGAAAGTTCTTCTCATTCATATACTCCATGTTTATATATAGTCTATACCAGGGATTCCCATCGCCTATGCACACGACGCACATTTGTTTATGTTTTGCACATAGGATATGGGAAGTGTGTGAGAATACACATTGGTAAGCTTCTGGCGCACATTGGCAAATTACACAAACAAATTTTGCACATTTACTTCATGCTGTGAAATATTTAAGGAGAACGCTGAAGTCCATTTTGAATTAATTATAGGGTATCTGTTAGCCTAACACGCCCATCTCTAGCTGTAAGCCTGGGTGTAGATTGTATTGCTAGAGCTTGAATTATTTGTTGGCGCTTAGATCACAGTTCGCTCGAGTCCCATCGTGCTCGACAAGCTGGCGGTGTGCCGGCATTGCCACAAGAATTGTCAGCAGAGTGCAGCGGGCGGAGGAGGAGCAGGAGGACGTGGATCCGCTGCTGGGGCAGCTGCAGCTGGTGGCGTCTCCTCACTGCTGTGCAACTCGCTGAAGGTGCAGCACAGCCAATCCTCGCCGAATCGCTGCTGCAAGCTGAACGGCCTGGGAGTTGTGGTTGCTGGTGACGGAACTGCAACTGCAACGGCAACTGGCACTGGCACTGGCAGCGTGACGAGCTTGTCCAGCAGCACCATCACCGGCGAGCTGTCCTCCAAGATAGTCGCCGGCAGCAGCAGTCGCCGTGAAACGGGCGACACCGAAAGCGACGTGGCCCAGTTGATCACCGACGAGTTGTCGCTGTCGCAGTCCGAGGCGACCGACGACAGCGTGGGCGCGATGCCCAACAGCAGCGGCAACAGCAGCAGCGCCGCCATTGTCCAGCCACAGAGGGCGCCACTGGCCAATGGACACGGCCCGGCCTCGGTCTCCAACTCAGCATCAGTCTCGAACTCCACCTCGCACTCCACAACAAGTTCGCCCAAGCTGCAGCCTCAGCCCCCGCCGCGAAGGACACGCATTGTGGCCACGCAGGAGCCGACGCGTCCGCGGGCCAATCAACAGGTGAAAGCCATTGTCACCATCACGGAAACCGCACGCATCATGCGCAGCAGCGAACGCGCCACCATCGCCGCCGCTTCCGCCACCGCTTCCGTTTCCGTTGCCGGTTCGCCGGCCAAATACGCGACGTGTCATTGCCGCTGTGCGCCGGAGGATTTCACGCAATCGCAACTGGCGCCGGACAAAATGGAGCAGCAGACGTGCAAGCTGCTGGAGTCGCCGAAGCAGAAGGCCACCGCCGTGCAGCGGCAGGAGGACGAGCAGCTGTCACTCATGCTGATTGGATTGGCGCAGTTCGCGCCCACGATTCAATTGTGCGGTCAGGAGCAGCGATCGGCGCTTGTCAAGGAGACGAATCCAACGATTGCTGTGGTGCCGCCCACGCCGGATGCGGTGCTGACCAAGACCACGACACATGTGTGGGACAACAGCGGTGGTGCAGGTGGGTCAAGTGGTGCTGTAAGTGAGCCAAAAGTGACCACGGCAACCACGTCGACAACCACCGCCAAGCAGCCGAGGCAGGCAATCATTGAGAACATACCCGAAGACTCCTGCGATGAGTCGCCGCTGGAGGAGGAGCCGCCCTACAAGCCGATGAGCAATGCTCTGCGACGCTTTGGCACCATGTCCAGCCTGGAGAAGCTGCCCTCCGACGAGCAGGACGAGGAGCAGGATCGGGAGCAGGAACAGGATCGGGATCGGGAGCACTACACGCAGAACGGACTCAATGAGCAAAAGGAGGCGTTAGCCGAAGACTTTAACAATGCCGATAACGATGCCGATAACGATATCGATAACGATAACGATGACGACGATGATATCGATGACGCCGATGCCGATAAAGCACTCGCTCAGAATCTGCACGAGCTGGCAGCCTGCTCCAGCGGGACATCATCAAACATCACCAATGGCGACGTCCTGGCGAGCGGCGCCTGGACGAATCGGGCCGGCGCCTTTGTCAGCGATAAGATGTCCTTTTTCGAGGAATCGCGAGCGTTTATCGACAAGTATCTGGGCCGTTGGAATGCAAATGATTCAACGACGGGGCAATCGAATCAAACGGCCTCCGAGACGGACGAGCAAATGGACGAGTGCACTTCGGGCGCCACCTCGGGGGAGGAGGTGTGGGGCACGCCCACCAGCGGGGGCGACAACGACGACATGCAGCTGATCAACTCGGAGAACACGCACTCGGTAAGTGAGTCATGAAAATGACCTCGAATTCGGTAGAATTTTGGCAGTCTGAAAATCAATCAAGGCTGCAAGCCACCAAAATTTTGGTAAAGATTCCGGTTTATTTATGCCCTGAAACTAAAGGGTACAAGCGAGATTAAAACCCTAACCGAAACCGTAACCTTTAACCGGTAAGAACCGATTGAAATTTAAAACCGTAACTGAAACCGGAACCGAATAAAAATATTTTCGTTTGACCGAAACCTTAAAACCGAAACTCTGTAAGCCGAAATAACCGTTTAGTAACCGATTCATTTATAAGAGTTCATTTCGGCTTTTCAAAAATAATTTATAATAAAAATTGAAAAAAAAAAAAAATGTATGTTTTAATTATTTTAAAAATTTTAATTTTAAAAGCATGCTTTATCTTAAATTTTAATTATAAAAATGTTAAAAACAGGTTAAAAATAATTTAAAACAACAAATTTTGAACTGTTTCTCTGATATTTTGTTATTAGTTTTGTATTTTATTTTCTTTTTAAATTTTGCCCTTTTAATTATTATTATTATATTATTAATATAATTATATTTTTTCAAAGAATTTTTTTATACCGGTATTTCAAAAGCGAAACACACAAAAACCGGTTCACCTTTACGAAAGCTTTATTCAAAGATTTGGCGTAACCGATAACCGAAAACCTAAATGCGAACATAACCGAAACCGTAACTGAAACCGATATTCGTTTCGGTTTTAATCAACTTTAGCAAACTCAATCTGAATAAGAAATGAAGTTTGCAATGTAGTGACTTACTATAAGCAGGGAATACTTGACTTATTCGCAACTGAATTCCACACTTCCTTAGTCACCCACAAAGTCGAGTACCTCGCTGAATGATGATGACGACACCGAGCTGATGATGGACGAGCTGCTGATGGCGCCTCCAATGACGGCCAGCACAATTCGAGGACTGCTGCCACGGTATGTAGACAAGACTCGAAGAAGCTCCTATATAGATCTTAGCTAGAACCATTAGATTAGTCCAATTAAAACTACAATAAAATTAAAATTCGAGCTAAAGATATAAACTTAAGTATATAGTTATACATATGTGAATATATCTTCTTCTTTTATGTGTTCTTTTGGATTTTTTCGTAGTTTTTACAGGTGTTCCTTTTGTTCTTTCGTAACTCTATCCACACGTAAATGCCGACAATCATTTAAATTGAATTCGCTGTCCATTGTATCGAGTCGAGTCTAGAGTACAATTAAATATTTACTAAAATACATATATTAAATCATCTTGGGATAGCTTAGATCATATGTATAATTAATAGTGAGCTCACGAGGTACTGAAAAGATTAGACAGACCTACGGACAGCTTGTACTCCCAATTCTAATATACATACGTATAGTTGATTATAGATCATATAAATATATACATTGATTTATCTATTCGATATGTTAGTCTCTAATCATCTATGTAGTGTATACCATAGCTAAGTATAATGCTAAAAGACATATCTACATCTATCTTTATCGTATATATGTATAACATTGCTCAAATCAAAATTTATATCATTTATGTCATTAACACCACAACAACAACATCAACACGCTCTAAATTTCAAATAAAAAACAAAAACAATTCGTTACATCCCATATCGTATATCGTATATATCGAAACTTGTAATGCTTAGACGCCGTCTTGAGCCGCTGTTCGAGGAGGAAACTGAAAGCGATGAAGAGAAAACCCAACAGGACAGCGATGACATCAAAAAGGTGGGTCGTATTTAGAACAAATCAATGCAACAGATACCCTACAATTCGGCCAGCACTACTTTTCAATTTAACAGCACTGTTAATGCTCTACTCTCAACTTTCTGTCGTCTGGCATGGCAACCCTGTCGCCGTGTCAACTCTATTCTAAAAATTATTTCGGCCAAGCCGATGCTGCTATACTCTCCAGAAACAACAAAAATTTGTCATCAATCAAAGTTTCCGATTCGAAAGTTGCATAACCTCAAAATTAAATTTTAATAACCTCAAAATCATTTGGTTAAAAAATGTGTCTGCTCTGTTTTCAACTGTGACAACTCTAAAAACATTTCATTATAATTGCTCATCACCTTAAATCAAATATAAGTAAAAAAAACCTATCATCAATCAAGTGTTCTATTTCAAAAGTTCCATAACCTCAAAATAATTTTTAGATAACCTTGAAATCATATAGAAAAAATATCGTAAATTTACACCGAGAGAATATATGCATATATTTAAATGCCTTCAAGTGTGCTGCATGTCTTGTTGTCAGTCAATCAATCTATCAATCTAGAGCTGCTTTGATTGATCTGTTCTTTTTATTGATTTTTTTTTCGTTTTCTTCTTTTTTTCATATGCAACAACAACAACCAAATCAACAACAACAATCACAAAATGCGTCACCAATTGCCTCATCATCATCAACATTTACATCACCATCAATCAAATCAATCATACACATACATCAACTAACATTTTCTGTGTAAACTGTACTTCAAATTTGCTTGTCGAAACTCGCTTATAATTCATGTAATTGATTGTTATTAAATATTAATTATTGTAATTATATATTGTTGATTCCTAAACACTATGTATGTGTGTGTGTGTATGCGTGTGTGTGTGTGTTTGTGTGTATATATAATTTATATATATACATACATATATAGAAAGTCGTAGTGAAATTAGTGAAGCTTTAGCCAAACCTGCAATACTGCGAGCTCATAAACATCACACGCCAGGACAGAGACCCCAAGCCGATGCAAATCGATTGACAATGATATGAAATCAAATTACCAATCGATATCGTTATCGAAACTGAAATCGAAATCAAAATTCAAATCAAAATCAACAAACGTACAATGAATGCAACAAAGAACAATACAACAATTGAGAGAAACCAAAATAAAAATAAAAATAATAATAAACAAATCAATCAATCAATCAATCAATCAACCACTCATAAATCACATGAAGAGCAAGCGGGCGGCTTTATCAAAACCAGAATTGATTAGTTGAATTCTATTCCCAACAATTGGTAGGGGGAAGCAACGACAAATGGCCACTACCTAGAGGATTTGGCTGGAAGTTCAAGCGACGAGGCAGCCCCCTCAGTGGACGATCCCCAGGAGAGGGAGGAGGATCTGCAGGATCCGGAGGAGGAGGAGTCACACTGCAGCGAGGATCGTCTGCTAGCGAATCTGGCTACCACAGCATTGGGTCCACGTCCACTGGCAAAACCTTTGACTACTATCAGGCTGTTGCCAACCACAGCCATAACGAGCCCGAGTCCCTGCCCGATCCCTCGCAGCCAGAGTCGTCCAGCTGTACCACCACTGCCACCTCCAGTGGCCTCATCCTGCGAGTATCTACTCGAACAGCGGCCATCTGTGATCACAGCAGCAACGACAACGCCGTCCACGATCGTTCGATCTTCAATCGCCACCACGATGACAATGTCGCCGTCGTCGACGAGGATGACGACGATGATGACGACGACGACGGCGACGACGATGACAACGATGACGATGACGACGACGACGACGACGATGACGAAGAGTACGGCGATGCCAGCTACGCCGTGTACGGCCATCAGCCAACCACGTTCGCCAGCGACGACGGCGAGTCGAGCTCCCTCATCGACTACTACAACAACCAGCAGCGGGAGCGACACTACCAGCAGCGCCGTCAGAGCCATCGTCAAGCCACCGAGATTTATACCACCACCGCCGCCACCTCGTCGTCTGCTGCTCACGCAGACAAACCTAAGCGCTGCACCGGCCAAAGCGGTAAGCTTCACATTTCATCTAATAATCAGAGATAGAAAATTTATAAAAAATACAGTCGAGCAAACACGACTATGGAAAAGCAACGCTGTTTAAAATAAAATCAAAACTTTCGATCAATCGTTCCTATGCCAGCTATATGATATAGTGGGCCGATATCAACCAAAATTGGTCAGGATGTATGGGACCAACCCATATGCATATTCTGTCTGTTTGGTTCAGATATCTCAAACAACAAAAAAGTTTTTTATGCCAAGACTTGATTTTCGACTGATCGTTCCTATGGCAGCCATATGATATAGTGGTCCGATGCAAAATCTACAACAAACTCGATCTGCTTACAATATTGACAAACCTGCATACCAAGTTTGGAGTCTCTAGCTCTAGTAGTCTCTGAGATCTAGGCGATGACACAGACGGACAGACGGACATGGCTATATCGACTCGGCTGTTGATGCTGATCAAGAATATATACACTTTATGGGGTCTGCCACGCCTCCTGTACTTTTTTTAAGTACGGGATCTTAAAAATCAAAGCTAAAATAATATTGTAAACGGGAAATTCTCAGATATACTAGTTTGGAATTCTAAACACAAAATTAACTTTTATTTTCAATATCAAATTTAACAGATTCATATTCCTTCTAATAACCAAAGATGGCAAATAGGAGCTGTGAATTTAAAAAATATAATTAAACCTTAAAAAAATATACAGTCCAACTTACCTATGTAACTCGAATCACCATTATCCAAGAAAAAAGTTCGAGTTATGGAGACATCGACGTCTGGAAGTCTTTTTGTCAAGTTTAGTATACGCTATTGCCACTCAATTTAGTTCTAGTTAGAGTTCGAACTATGGTAGCTCAGCTGGATATTTAAAATTTAAAATTTTCGAAAACCCGATATTAATTTACAATAAATTTAGAGGACAAACTATGAGCAAAATGAAATTCCGCTTGGAAATCGGAACAGTTTTGGTAAAGCCATGAGATAATTTGAAGTTAATTAAATAAACACATAAAAAAGTAAAAAAATTATTGAATAATTGAAATACAAATTGTTCCTCTCATTGCAGCAGCCACCTCAAAGAAAATCTGGCGCTACTGCTGACAGTGGCTGCTCGGCGGTTGCCACCGACGCCGCCAGAGATTCGCCCACAATCGCTATCGGGTCAAGGACAACGCCTGCGAGTACCAGAACCTCTGCACCGTCAGCGGTGCCGAGGGCGACGTCAGGGGGGTCGGGGGGACCGGGGGGAACGTCAGGTCCAAAACGGGCATCGTCAACGATAATCGAGACCTGCCTGTTGGGAGCCGCACCGCCCGCAGCTCGGCCCGCCTCAGCCACTTCATCAGCAACAGCCTCGAGGATGGCAAAGCCGAGCCGAACACCGGCGAGCATCTCACAGATCAGATGCCCAGCTGCAGTGGCGCCACCAGCAGCGCAGCCGTCGGGAGAGAAGAAGAAGAGCGAGACGAGGGCAGAGGAGGAGGGGAAGGAGAAGGAGAAGAGGGAGGAGGAAAAAGCAAGCGTGCAACGTTCGGTGGTCGGTGCCCCAGCGCCCCGCGTTGGTTGCGGCCTAAGTCCAAGGCTGGAAATGCGCCTGGCCCTCAACCACGACATCCTCGGGGACGAGGACTTGATCTGCTACGAGCCTGGTCCAGATCTAACAACTATTCTGGGGTAAGACGCCGCCGTCTTCATTTTGTCAATTCACAAACAGTCTTCACAGTCTGACAGGGAACTTCCAAAACGTTTATTTTTCAAAACTATCACTTTTTGAGTATTAGCAATAATTAAGTTTTTAAATTCAGAATCAGAATATAATAACAGTAAATTTCAACACAATATTCCCAATGATTCCGCTTATTAGAAGGGCTTCTAAGGTTAAAGATTCAGAATTGAATTGAACTAGTGAAATCCTGCAATGAAGCGAGCCCGACTACAACAGACTCTGTACTTATTCTATAAATAAATTAAATTATGGTTAAAATCAAATAATACTTAAGCCTGTTAAGCACTTAACCGTTTCGATAAGTCTAGTAGACCTATTGCTTGTTAAGTATAAGGTCATACGTTTTGTTATGTCCCTTACGCAAAAAAAATTTAAAAGGGTGTATTGTATTCGTTGAAATGTATATATGTAACAGTGAGAAGAAACACAGAAGAAAAAATCCGGGATATTTAGCCCGCATTCAATCCGAAACGAAGTCAGAAGTGGGGTAATCTCGGATTTTCTTAAGCCAAGTATGAAATATTTGATTTTTTCAATCCCGAATTCAATCCTAAAATTCTTAAATTCAGGCTAAAAATTTTTTATTAATTATAATGTTTTTCGTTACATTTAAACTTTTATTTTTCTTTAATTTTTTTTTTAAGATTTTATTTTAAACGTTTTTTTTAAACGTCTTTTTTTGTGAACGTTTTTTTTAACATTTTTTTTTTATTAGATATTTTTTTTCAAAAAAATTTTTTTTTAACATTTTTTTATTTTTACCGAACCCAGATTTTTTTCAAACTGGAGTCGGCGACTCTAACCATTGAGCCACCGGACCGGTTGAAATGAGAGAGGCCGAGAGAGAATTTTCCTCTCGCGCTCAGCAAATGTGTATTTTCCCATTTTAATCCCGATACAGGCTTGATTATTCAGCTTAATCCTGAATACATACTTAAAAAATGCGAGCTTAAATTAAGTATTTTATACTTGAGTTTATAAGAGTTTATAAGAGCTAGAACAACCAAATTTGGCACACAGATTTCTGTAAGCCCCCCGCAGGTTAAGTTTGTTTTAAATTTTGGCCACGCCTCTATTATTAGCTATCGACCTACTCAATCGTAACAAGATCGGACAACTGGAGGGATGGTAATGGCTGATTTAAGTTTTTGGGCAATTCACGTGGCCAAAAGTATGCAATAAAAAATATTTTATATACATTTTATATATGTACATAGTCGGGAGCTCGACTATAGCCTTTCCCGCTTGTATTTTCTTTTAAATGACATATATTTACATATAACCGATATAATCGATATAATCGATAATCTTATCTTTTTGATTTATTCTCCTATGCTGACGACTCAGGCACGACCTCTCCACATTTCATCGTCTGACGGGTCGCGATTTATTGAGTCGTTCAGCCACGAATCGGGTGCAGCCAAAAGAGGCTGTCATATCGTACTCTCAACAACAACGCAACTCCAAGATGGACACGCCGACGGTGAATCGGCGTCCACGTCCCGCGCTCTCCGCGACCTCCAGCGCCACCGTCGGCGGGACGAGGAGTCGCAGCAGCAGCAGCCACGGCAGCTGCAGTCGCAGTCGCAGTCCAAGCGTCGTTGGTTCAGTTCGTGCCGCCGTCGATCGACAACGCCCGCATCCAAGTCCAAATACATGGAACAGTTCTGCATCTGCGGCTCGAGTCGGCGGCGGGAGCGGAAACGTCGGCGGCAACAGCACAAGTTGCAGCAACAACAGCGGCGGGAGCAAATTAGGAGATCTGGAAATCTTAGCGAGACGCGAGAAGATATACTGCATGTCTCAATTGAGGAGTGGCTGTCCAGTCAGGGCGACATCCGAGACATCAACGCCACTGACAACAACGACGCCGATGACAACGACAACGACAACAACTTCGTTGACAACTTCGACGACGACGATGGCAACGAGACGCGATTGTTCCTTGCCAACGAGCCGAGCAGCAGCAGCAGTCTCTCAGACGATGGGGACGATGAGTACTACTTCGACGGATGCAGTGGCAGCCACAACAATAACAACAACAACAGCGCCTGCAATAACAACAGCAACAACAACAACAACGACTGAAGCGTGCCACGAAACGGAAGCAGGAAAATCAAACCGTTTGTGAGTATAACAAAGTACAGTCACATGTCTCTTTATACAAAACTTTTCTATCGCGAACTTCCCTAAAATAAAGATACCTATCGATAGCTTTTCTATAAAGAACTTCTCAATAGTGATCTTTTCTCGAATAAGTGCTTTACAGAAATCTCTGAATAGCACTTCTCCATATTTAACTTCCATATAAAGCACTTCTCAAACATATAGTGATCTCTATCGAGAACTTTTCTTTAAAGAACTTCTCTATAGTGAACATTTCTCGAATGAATTTCTTTTATATTCAATATTTCTGTTGTGCACTTCTTTAAAATATACTTTAAAGTGAACTTCTCTTCAGTAAACATTTCTATAATGAGTGTAGTGAACTTCTCTAAGATAACCTGCTCTATAAAGCACTTATCAAACATATAGTGATCTCTGTAGTGAAATTCTCTATATTAAATTATTCTATTGAAGACTTCTCTTAAGTAAACTTCTCTACAGTAAACTGCTTTCTAACTTTTCTATAAGAAATATTTCTACTCTTAGACTTCTCTGTAGTGCTTCTTTATAATTAATTTCTCTAAAGGAAACTTCTCAATAGTGAACTTCTTTTTATTTAAAGCGATCTTCCCTGTGAACTTCTCTACAGTTAAATTCTCTTTAATAAACTTCTGCATTTTTCTATATTACATTTAACTGTAGTGAACTATCCAATAGTGAACTTCTCTATAGTAATCTTCTTTGTAACGAACTTCTCTATAGTGAACTTTTTTAAAATGCATTTTTTTTTTTAATTGTATTGAGTTTTCTTTCTAAAAGCTGAGAGCTTTTCTGAAGTTAAGCTCATTATAATGGACTTAAGAATTACTTACATACATAAGTTCTTCAATTTATTTATTTACTTTTTGCTTTTTTGTCGTTTTTGTCTCTGATTTACCGAATATTCGAATTTATTTTTAATAATTGTAAATGATCTACACTTTATTTTATTTCCGATAATTCGTTTGCTGCAATTCAATCGAGCGGCTGCGAAGTTCCCAATAAAGAGTATCTCACAGTCGAGCACACTCAATATGAGTACTTAATGTATTTATTTTTTTCGCATTGTTGCAGCATTAACTTTATCAAGCGCCGCAACTCTGAGATAACCGCCAGCAGCAGCAGCAACAGCAGCAATCCCAACAACAACAACTCCGACAGCACGTGCAACGAGCAGCAGCCGCAGCTGATGTTGCAACTGCATCCGAGTCAGAGTCCGAGTCCGAGTCAGATTCAGAGCAGCCAGCTGCTGAGGCAGTCGCCGGATGTCGTGGACATGGCACAAATGTCACCACGCAAGGACAACGTAAGTGGGCAAGATCATTTCCATTTCCATTTCCATTTAATTGATTAAATTATTTATTTTACTTATTCTATATTCCCCACTTTTAACCTTAGGATAAGCCCTCGCTAAATCGCCGCCTGTGGAAACAAATCACGAAACGAAGACGCACCAACTCCGTATCCCAGATTGTCGCTGGCTAAAGGCATCATTCTCCTCTCCCTTTCGCACTTGTCCTCGCACACGCTCTATGTCCTTGTATCTTGTATCTTGTATTCGCATCGTGTTTAGCTAGAGATACATTTGAATGTATCTGTACTCGTATTCGCCTGTGTGATATTTGCCAGCGTAGTGCTTTCTTAGTTTAGTTTAAAGAATGTGACGGAATCGAAAGAATTTATCGATTAAAGGCCGTTTACACTGTAAATTTAACGTGTTTCCACTGATGTACATAAAGTACACAGAAAAAAATGCTGGATTCCGTAATAAAGTCCACCCCAATGACAAATATTGAGTGATCTCGAATTTTCTAAAACCGAGCTAAAATATTTGATTCAAGTACGGTTTTTAATCTCTCTAATCGCAAATATTTTCTGCGAATCTTCATTTTGTAGTAGAATGAAATATTTTATGCTTATTTGTCTATTGTTTATTACTTTGAAATCTGAAATTTGAAATTTGTATTTTCGAATTCGAAAGCTGAGAAACTTTGACTGTTGTCTTGGCATGGCAATTTTAAGATGTTTCCACTGCAAATTCTTTAGATAATCAACGACATGAGTGAAATAACAAAGCCTACAAAAATGAAAATCTTGACAGCTTGCTTAGAAAAAGACTTTCCAATATAAATTATGTTGCTTATGCGTTACAAAAATCGAATAAGATGTTCCTAAAAATTGAGAAACCTTCTTTATTAGCACATATGTACATAAAGTTTAAATCTGACTGTACTTTGTTAATTGTTTATTGTGTTTCCACTGCACTGTTATTTGCAATTGGTGTCAACGGCCTAGAAATTGATTGAACTGGTATTTAGATACTTTAATTGAGCAAACGTACATCAAAAACTAACTGAAAGCAAAAATGATGAAAACAGAAAAGAAAACAATTTAAAACATGCTAAGTTTTTTGATACTTGTAAACTTTGTAGGTAGGAGAAAATCCATAAACGAATGATGATAACGAAGTTGATATCGAAAATGATGATGACGGTGATGATGATGATGATGATAATGATGACGATGATGAATAAAGATGATGATTTTAATGATGATGAATATTGATGATGATGATGAATAATGGTTATGATGATGATGACGATGATAATGATTATGATGATGAATAATGATGATGATAATGTTGATTAGCATGACGAATAATGATGATGATGTTGAATAATAATAATGATTATGCTGGTGATGATGATAATGATGATGATGATGATGATGCTACGTCCAATTGCGTCCAAGTCCAATGCGACTCCTGCCAATCAGCTACGGGATAACAAGTTGCTAACCAACGTACTCTAAACTACTAACTCTCACAATAGCCAGGCCAAGACCGAAAGCCAAAATGAAAACTAGACTCAAAAACTAAATTAAATAAAAATGCAGCCAAAGGAAAAAAGGGACAACGAATGAGAACAACCGGAAAATGCAATTTCGGGAGCTGTTAAACTACTTTAAATATTTAGCAACAACAAAGGGAAGAATAAGATCAATAAAATGGCAAAATAAGGATAGGACGCACACACACACACACACAAACACACACACAGACAAAGACACATACACAATACAGCCAAACAAAATTGAGATTTGTGAAAGATGATATGAAGAGCATATGAAATATGTTTAAACTATTTTTTAGAAGAAACACAAACACATAGAAAATGAATACGAAATGCTAATGATAATGATAATGATAATGATAATGATATTGGTAGCAAGTCAAATTAGTTTAGGATTCACACTTGATTAGGCATTGCGAATGGGGCTTTTGAATTTAATTATTTTCAATTAAAAGTGAAATTGCCTTACATATTAAAATGAACTATTTATTGTATTTGTAGCTTAAAAAAAATGAAACCAAAAACATAAACTTTATACATTTTATGGCATTTTGCATTTGTCATTTGTCCACTAACAAAATATTAATAATATAAATATAAAACTTATAACAATTTTAATAACTAAAACTTATAGAGAAAGGTAAATGAAAAGTATTCGTAGTTGCAAAGAAAATCAAACAAAATACAGCAGAAAAAAACAAAAACAAAAACTTTTAAGAATTCGAATTTTTTGTCTTTTAGTATTTAAATGGATCTTATGTCACAGTTATACAGATACGGATGCAGATACAGTATCTGATGGATTAAGATGATATGATGATGATATTTATAGTAACTTACGATATGTGTACGAGTATGTGTGTGCATTTTGTAGTTTATTTCACATTGAAATTGTTGAATGCTAACAAATTATACGAAATTAATAAGAAAAGTATAAAAAGAAGAGAGAGAGAGAGAGAAAAAATAGAAACAAACGAACGACAAACAAATGATCAAGTACATTTATCAGCTTTAATAGAAATTCTAATAAAAAACTTACATATGTAGTTATTTAATTGATACACACACTCACACACATGCATACATAGATACAATACAAACATACATTAGGGTGTCCCTTATTTGGTCAAAGTCAATATTTTTAAACGCATACGGGCTAGTTCTGTTCATTAGGTCCTAAAACACTCAGAAATAAATTTTTACCTCAATCGGAGTATTATAACCCGTGCCGACTTGGATCGGAAAATTTCAAAATTATATGGGACAAAAAAAAAAAAAATTTTTTTTTTAATTTTTTATTTTTTTATTTTGTTCATTAGGTCCCAAAGAACTCAAATCCAAGTTTTCACCTTGATCGGAGTACGATAACCCATTCAAATTTGCATCGAAACATGAAAAATTATCGAAAAATGTATAATCAGTGTTAAAATACTGTTTTTTCATGTTTCGATGCAAATTTGAATGGGTTATCGTACTCCGATCAAGGTGAAAACTTGGATTTGAGTTCTTTAGGACCTAATAAACAAAATAAAAAAATAAAAAATTAAAAAAAAAATTTTTTTTTTTTTGTCCCATATAATTTTGAAATTTTCCGATCCAAGTCGGCACGGGTTATCATACTCCGATTGAGGTAAAAATTTATTTCTGAGTGCTTTAGGACCTAATGAACAGAACTAGCCCGTATGCGTTTAAAAATATTGACTTTGACCAAATAAGGGACACCCTAACATACATATATAGAATATATATACATACATGCATAAATATAAAATAAATACTTTGAATAGCATGTACAAGATCGAACTATTAGGCATTTATCACTTTTAATCATTATACAACAAGCAAACAACAACAAAAGCAACAACAACAACAACAACAGCAGAAAACAACTGTGTCGAATGCATTGAATTTAAACTGTGAATGTAAGGCCCATTTACAGTTACAGTCTACAGTCTACAGTTTATAGAGCCGTCCCCTCAATACCCCCAAACTGTGGGGCAGACGACTTTCAAATCTAGATTTTTCTTTTTTCCCACAATAACGAACTCGCATATAATATATATAGAGCGACATATAATACTTTGTAAAATCTGATGAAAACATTTTTGAAATTAATATAAAATTAAACACATACACATCAAGGATGGAATATTTATTCATATAATATTTACATATATTAATTTTTTTTTTTTTAGTTTTTTTGTTATTAGTGCATAACATTGTAAAATTATAAAATTAGCAAAATGAATTTTCCTCTTGAAATTCAACACTAAATTCAATTACATGAGTGAAAAACGAAATTAAAAAAAATCCAAACAAAAACACTAAAATTCAAAATAAATTGAACTCAAAAATTAAACAAAATTGTGTTTCCAATTACTTTTCAGCTGCAATAAGTCTAAAAAGTCCATTTATGTGAGTAAGTATTCTAAGTAAAAAAATTACAGCAGTTAATTGATAACGTTTAAGGACACTGCTCAAAAAAGAATCGCAAAAACAGGAACTGAAAGTTATTCAGATAAAGAGAGAGATGCAACCTTTGCCGAAGGTAATGGGAATCAAAGATTTTTGTATTCCATTGATCGATTGTGTCCCCCCTTGTCACTTAACTGTAGTAAGTAGTAATTATCATATCCGTTTTCACATGCATTCAAAAGAAA
Organism: Drosophila subquinaria; assembly: GCA_037043405.1. Lineage (NCBI taxonomy): Eukaryota > Metazoa > Arthropoda > Insecta > Diptera > Drosophilidae > Drosophila > Drosophila subquinaria. Next base: position 46,044 of record JBAMBL010001865.1, read on the forward strand.
CAGACAACAAAATATTCGCTTAAATACATGGTTCTGATTGCACATCGCATCGCTGACTTTATATATGTATGTACAATAACAGTGGCAAAAACAAAAACAAGTTTGAAATGCCACACTGGCAGTTACTCTGTAACGTTTTGTATTGTTTCCCAAAGATAAGCAGACCTTTGAAGCTATTGAATTTAAAAATGTGTTGCGTGTGTAAAGCAGCGGTGGGCACGTAGTGGCTCCGGGAGCAGCGGCTGCTCCCAACTTAGGTAGACTCTTATAGGGTTTTTGTTGTTGATGTTGTTGTAGTGCGCCCAAATTCAGATTTCGTGCCTACTGCTGGTGTAAAATGTAAAGCTGTTTAAATCGGATATGAAAAACTCGAGAAGTAATCAAAATTGCGAGATTACCTCTGAAAAAACTTTTTTTTTTACATATATAATCTATGTATTTAATGTGGCTCATTTTTGTACAACCACCTTATGTTGTTATATGTATGTATATGTTTTAATTAAAAATAAAAGTTTTTAAACAAATTTTTAATTTAAAAAAAAGTTAGATATTCAGTGATAATGAAACAATAAATATATTAAGGACACTGATCACGAGATCACCAAGTCACAAATACAACAGAGATAACCAGGGACTGAAAATAACTGTTATTGATCAAAATTACAACTCAAAAAATCACATATAAAGACTAATGCCATTTTTGTTTAAAATACATCAAATTGTTTGTATCTCTGCAATCAATCTGCAATCTGCAAAACTTTATAAAAGTCTTTTTAGAACATTTCAAATTTTCAACATATGTAAGTTTGGTTAGCAGGAAGATGATAACCTAACCTAACCTAAAAGAATCAAAAGAAAAAAAAAGAAAATTTAATCATTAATTTGATTTATAAAATAAAAATCAAATTATTATTTTAGTAATCAAAAATAATTATTAAGTATGATTTATAAAGTAAAATTCTTTAAGTAATTATTAAAAGTATTTTTTTTTATGTTCCTCATAACAGTTTTGGTAGTAAAATAATAAATATATTAAGGACACTGAACACTAGATCACCGAGTCACAAATACAATAGAGATAACCGTTTACAACAAACATTTCACACAATTGAATTCAACCCAGTTTACACATAGTTTTTGCTCACGGGGTATGCACAACAAAAACAGAAAAGAAAAACAAATTAATTGTCAAGCCCAACCCCAACCCCAACCCCAGGCGCGGCTTCATCAGTCCAGGCTGCAGCAGCCTAGACCTCAGCTGCAGTCGCGGTCGCGGTCGCGGTCGCCGTTGCCGTTTGCGTCGTTGCTGCGTGGAGAGTGAAATGCATTTTTGAAGCGTGCCGAAAAGAGATTGGAGAGAGGGCACTCTCTCTCTATCTCTCTCTCGAGTTGGGTGTCGCAGCGAGCGAGGCGCCGCTGTCGTTGTTTCTGCCACTGTATCTGCCTCCGTCTCTGTCGCTGTCGCTGTCGCTGTCTCTGTCGCAGCTGGTGCTACTGAGCTTTGGCCGGCTCAAAGCTTCGGCCGCTCAGCTGTGCGCGCTCAGTGTGAAAACGAGTTTCGTGGCGAACGGTCGATCAGCGCCAGTCGTTGCCGCAGTCGCAGTGGCCCTAAAGAATTTCAACGCAGCCTCTTGCTGTGTGTGTGTGTGTGTGTGTGTATGTGTGTGCGTTGCGCCTGTGCATTGTTTATTTACATACATTACAAGTTTTAATTGGGCAGCGAGTGCAATTGTGTGTGTACTGTGTGTGGGCAGCCGCTTAGCAAATATTAGTTTCTTTTTTTGTTAATTTGTTTTTTTTTTTTGATTTTGTTTTGTGCTTTCCCAAAAATCAAATAAAAGAAGAAAAAAGGAGAAAAAAAAGCTGCACTCGTGTGCGTGTGTTTTTAGCTGCATGTGAACTAACAGGAAACAACGAGCAATTAAACAAACGACGTTGACGCCGTCGCAGTCACCGTCGCAGTCGCCGTCGCAGTCGCAGTTAGAACCATGGAGCCCAAGACTCGCTAATTGAGGTCGTCACTAGGTAAGTTGTGATCTAGCTTATTGTTGTTGTTGTTGCTGCTGCTTCCGTTTTCCAGCGCCAACATTGAAATTCACTTACAGCACCAACAACTGAGATCACAAAGTGCGCTTCACTTACAAAGATACAAAGATGCAAAGATATATACATAGATACAAAGTAGATATATATGTTGGCTCTTCGCAACACGTACAATATACAAACGGTAAATAATGCCGGTGCTCACACCCCGCCCGTAACTCCCCACAGCCACAAAAAACAAAAAATTGCAGCACGCACAGTGTGGCAAATGCCGTGCGCAACTTGATTGAAATCAATATGATGATGAGCGGCAATTGTTGACTGGTAAAAATATCATGAAGACATTTTAAATACAATCGCAAATTTGAAATTCTTACACAAAACTATTTTTTGAAACTTAATTTTAGAAATAAATATTGATTGAGTCATAATAAGCATTAATCTTGGATTCACTGTGCGCAAGATTTGTCAACTGAAAATTGCTATAAAGTAAGACTTTAAAACTGAACTGAACAAATGAATTTTGGCTCAGTTTTGGATAATAATTGTTTTAAATTATTTGTTTTCTAAGAAAATAATTTTTAAAATTTTTATTTATTTATCTTAAATTTCTCTCAATAATTTGAATCATAAAACAGTACAGTTTGATATTTTTGATTTATAAAAGATTTTTAAGTTTATCTCACATTTTTGGACAAAAACCAAATGACACGTCATGACATGTCCGGTGCTTTTGCACCACTGTGCGTGGCAAATGTGGCAAATCAAAATGACAGATAGACGCTGCAACTGCAGCTGTGTCTAGTATGTATATAAAGCGTTTGTAGCTGCCGCTGCAAAACGTTGCAACAACGTCAGTGAAAGCAGCGTCAAATCTGCGTCTTCTGTAAACGTATCTATCTATCTGTATTTGTATATATACATCTGTATCTGTATCTGTTGCTATAGCTGTACTAACAGCTGTATCTGTATCTGTATCATTATTTCTATTGCCACAACTGTTGTTGCTAGCTGAGAACTTGGCTGCTGGCATTCCATCAACATCAGCATCAACATCAACCTCATCATCTGAAAACCATCAACAATAATAATTATCTAACTATCTGGCCGCATAACTATCTATTCATCTATCTGTCTATCTATCTATCTATCTGTCTGTCTGTTGTTGTTGCTGTGATCATTATTATGATGCCTCACAAAGCCGCAACGGAAACGCACCACTTGCTTTCAGATCATTTTGGTCTTTTTGCTGTTTTTTGCCGTTTTGTATCTAGCACTCAATCAGCTGGCTTAAGGTCAAAGCACAGCTGCTAAATGCATGCTAAGCACAAATCTAAAACACCACAAGATACACTCAGATACTTGGTTTACTTGTAGATACACACATGTATCTCTGTGTTTTGTGTGTGTTTCCTTTACGAAATCATTCACAACAAGTTTCAGGCTTCAAAACGGCAAGTGCAAAAATGTGTTGCGAAAATTGATTAACATCCAACTGGTTGGCGCCCCTCACTGACCACCCCCTTAAGCCCCCCTTTATCCCCCCTTTCAACTTGGATGCTTAAATTTTATAAAATTACTGCTCAACAGTTTATTTTTTTTGTTGCTTCTTCTTTAATTGAATCTCATATAAAAATCAAACGCAAAAAATTAAAATAAAATAAAATAGCCGACAAAACAATTATGATAATGATAATGATTATGATTATGATAGGGAGCTGTTGATGTTGGCTGATCATTGAAAGTTGACTGTAAATTCGGGAATGGTTCAGATTTTGCTGTTAATGATTGTTGATTGTTGTTTTTGGCAACATTTCACTGGACACAACAAACTGAATTGAACTGAACTGAACTAAACTGAACTGATAAACTGGTTTGTTGTCAGTTTATTGAATTTGATTTCGTTGCTCGTTTTAAATACATTTGCATCGCCACGCAAAAGCGCTTCAAATTGTTGATGTGCTTGTTGCTTTTTTTTTAAGTGTATTTCTTCATTTTTATTGTCAACAACAATTTCAATAACAAAAAACAAGATGATTCTCCGGGCATGCTCATAAAACTGATCAAGGTATTTAACCCAAGACGTCAAAATGCGAACGACGCAAAAAAAAAGCTCACAAAGGGGTTTTAACGAGTCGGAGATCGAGTAATACAACCCCCAACCCTCAACTCCAAGCTCAACCCTCACCCCTTTCATTCCGACAAAATAAAAAGTAAAATCAGCAGCTGTCTCGAAGCTTAAGATCCGTGAATTCTTTTGCTTTCAAGTCTTAAGCTGTATGAATTTCACAGTTCCCATTGAAATGCTGTTGTGTCTATGTATGTGTGTAGCTATGTGTGTGTGTATCTATGTGTGTGAGTGTATCTCTATTCTTGACGAGGGCTAGAGACCTGATTCTGATTGCCCATACACCGCATTTCCCATTCACATCAACTCAAACTCAACTCGACTCAAACTCAGCCCAGTTGAGATTCAGATTCAGATTCAGGTTCAGGTTCCACATTCACTCACTTTCATCTGTCCACATGCAGTCCAAGACCTTTCTAATTTCAATGAATCGTTGTTGTTTCAGTTATTGTTGTTGTTGTTGTTGTTGCTATTGTGTGATAACACTCACTCCAATTGGCGAGCATCCGCTAATTGATTGGGTTTTCCTCAAAAGAAAAAAAGAAAAAACAAACTATAAACCCAGAAATGCAAACACAATGCGATTGTCTTTATCCCAACTGACAACTGACTCAATAACTCCATTATCAGCAATATTATTACAATGATCTCTGCTCACTGCAACCACATAACATAACATACTACATACTATATAATAAATACAATCTGCAACCTGATCGCCAGATGGATTCAACATGAAATCTGTCTAAACATTGATATTCATTTTGTGAAATAACATTCAAGCCATGAATCATTTTTTCACATTCCGCTTCTACAATTATTTTCCGTGTTGCTGTTGTTAATCTATAATCTTTATAAGAATGATAGATTATGGCTTTTGGTTTCCTAACACTTTACTCTCTAGACATATGTGGTAAAAAGTTGTAAACACTTGTCTCTGATTTAATATTTGAAAGCTCTACAGGGATATCCTAAAATAACTTTTGTATATAAGTATTAACATTTTTCTAGCATTGCTCCAAAGAAAGATATATTGCAAATATCTTTTCTGATCATTTTTTTATAATCGTAAAAAGTAAATAAACATTAAATGTTGATTTCCGACTGATTTCTATGTATAAATAGTTTGACTTTCCTATTCCTCCTAAGTGATAACTTTTCTGCTCTTTAGATAATTTTATTTTTTAATGAAAATGTTTTTTAAGGTGACAAATATTGTTATTTATATTTTTTAAAATTTTATTTCGATATTTATGGGCCTTAAAGAATCTATATTTGTAATATCAAAATTTTTCCATTAATAGATTGATAGACAGACATAAATATATTTTTTTCCTCTACGATAACTTTAAAAAATGGTTAATTTTACTATTAAAAAGCTGCACTTACCTTTTAGGTGATGAAATGTATCTTATTTCGATAGGTATAAAGTGCAAAACGTGTTGTAGTTACAATATCATCATTTGTGGGTACGCCTAATGCCTTTTTCAGGGTACTTGAACTTCTGTATCGAGTCTCTGGAACAAACAATGGAACCCCACAGCGGTGACGATACGATTCGAGTAACTCTGCGACTTCTTTTTGATTCATTCTTCAGTTCTTTGGTTCTTGTGGATATGCTTCTGCATTGTCTAGAACCATACAATGCTTATATTCATACCATACCATACATAATAATTAGAATCATGCATAGCTCTGACTCTTCTATAGGTGTGCGTGTGTGTACGTGTGTGTGTGAGTTCGCTGACTGACTGACTGACTGACTGTGACTGTGACTATAACACCGTGGCTACCGGGCTGCAAAACTCAGCTCACAGCTCGAAACGCCACAAACTTGCTCATAATCACATGCCACAGTCCCAGCAGAAGAGTCAGCTCGTGCACTGACAAAAATCGAGGGTAAACTTGGTGCAGAAGGTACACAGAAAAAAAATCCGGGATATTTAGCCCGAATTCAATCCGAAACGAAGTCAGAAGTGGAGTAATCTCGGATTTTCTTAAACCAAATTTGAAATACTTGATTTTTTCAATCCCGAATTCAATCCTGAAATTCTTACATTCAGGCTAAAAATTTGTATTAATTATAATGTTTTTCGTTACATTTAAACTTTTAATTTCTTAAATTTGTAATTAAGATTTTTTTTTAAATGTTTTTCTTAACGTTTTTTAACCTTATTTTTGTAATAGATATTTTTTTTTTTAAATTTTTTTATTTTTACCTTTTTTTTTAATTGACGGGGGGAATCGAACCCAGATTTTTTTCAAACTGGAGTCGGCGACTCTAACCATTGAGCCACCGGACCGGTTGAAATGAGAGAGGCCGAGAGAGAATTTTCCTCTCGCGCTCAGCAAATGTGTATCTTCCCATTTTAATCCCGATACAGGCTTGATTATTCAGCTTAATCCTGAATACATACTTAAAAAATGCGAGCTTTAATTAAGTATTTTATACTTGATTTTAGAATAGCATTTTTTTTTCTGTGTAAAGTTCAAGAAAAGTATTCTCAAATTTATAAAGAGCTTTTCAAAGCAAAGAAATAAAAAAAAAATGTTTTTTTAATAATTTTGTTTTGAAATTATTGTGAAATTTGAAAATCAAAATGATTTTAGAAATATCAAGACTTTAGACTTATAGCTTTTGTACGTTTTATTGGATTTAATATTAAAAAATTTTAAAATATGATAATAACTACAAAAAATATTTAGAAAACGTTTTTAGGGTGAAAAATATTTCCTTTTTCCAATTATTTGAAAAAAGCTAAGCATATATTAATAAGCTTCTATCGAACATATCTTTCAAAACTTCACAATTTCATTATACTCAACTATTTTGTGCAGTGTAATTAGCTTGGCTTTTCTTTGGGCTCATTAAACATGGCTGCGTTTGTTCTGAGCAATTACGGCCAAACCTGGCAGAATCAAAGAATTAAGAGAACCTAAAACTAAGAAAAGGAAAAAAACGATGAAGCCACGAAAACAAATGAAGCCAAAGCTCAAAAGATGTTGTTTTGGCAAAATGGATAATGAATAAAAGAATCGAAAAACGTTACAAAATTGATTGCCGACAAAGCAGCGATTACAGCGATGTTCGATGTCTGAAGTCCGAGGTTTGATGTCCGCTGTCTGATGTCTGATGTCTGATGATGCCATTAATCACAGCTCAGCAAATTGAATTCTGTACATGAATCGCCCAAGCAAGAGTCGACAAATTAACGTGTTTTTAATTGGTCAGTCAACTGGGAGCACTAAAAGTAACAGCTAAAAGCTAAAAGCTAAACTGCCAACAGCAACAAAACGAAACGAAACGAAACAAAACTCGAAGCATGCCACGACGACGACGACAACACAGGCAACAATGGGGCAATTGTCATGTGAAGTCATTGAACTCCCCACTCCACTCCAGTCCAGTCCAGTCCAATGTGCCAAGTTAATTATGATAAAACTCTAAACGGGAATGGATCTCATCTGGCATGGATCTCACAATGATTGCGCAGCTTTTTATATACTATATATTTTTAAATTTTTTTTCGTATTTAAGAAGCGTCTTGATTATGAAATGTATGTACTCGTTATTAATTCATAAATGAATCTGTTTGGAGCGTTGTTCCCAATTGCAGCATGACCTTGACAAGGGCACACACACACACACACACACGAACACACATATAAACGAGTTTACCAAAACCGGTTAAAGATGTTTTCCCCCACCTCCTATTTCCACTTTGCCACCTTTCCATTGAAAGTGTCGCTGATATTTTAGACGCTCTGGCAACGCTTGAAAGATTTCCATTTGACACTGTCAAATGTTGGGCGCACCACGTGCCGACTTTTATCGGGATCGTCTTTTCCTCTTCTCTTTCCCTCTTCATCGTCATCTTCTTCCCACCGACAGGCAAATTTACATCAGCTGATTGAACAACTTTTCCCCCACAACAATTCAATTCATTCAATCGGTTTTCATTTTGTTATTCTCTTCAATTTCAATTTCAATTTCAACTTCATTTAATTGTTTGTTGCGTACGAAAGCGTGAAAACGCAGTCAACCATTGATCACCGATCAGTTCGACTTTTGCTGGAAAATGGATTAGGTGCGGAGGTGGAAAATATAGGAAAACTCCAACTAAATATTAAATAAAATATTCAAAACTTGTAAATGTTAATTTAAACAGATAAATATGGTGCAAGATGGTGGTTTTATAATTATTAAAGTTTTTCTGTTTACATAATTAAGTATAATGATCTAGCATCTTATTCCCACCTATAAGAGTAGAATTTCTTGAAATTTTTTAAAAACTATTATCATAAAATATTTAAAACTTGTAAGCGTATTTAAAAAATTCCATTAAATTATCTTAAATTCTCTGTTTTCACCAAATAGGAAGTAAATTGGCTTCATTTAGTTTAAACAATCATACAGTGAACCACTAATGACTTCCTACAGCATAAATTTGTCAAATTTGCGTATAGTAATGATGTTTTGATGCGGGCTTCTTATATTAATCTTTTATTCAATTAAATCCTGTTCTAATCATGCAAAAATTTCTTTAACCCATTAAGTACCCAGCGAAAATTTTGAATTTTAAAAAAGTTAATTTTTCAACTTTTTTCCTCGATTTTTTCCAAAAAATATTTTGGATCAAAAAAATTCTTCAAACAATTCTAAGAGAGACTGCAAAAAAAAAATTTCAAAAATATTTTTGCTGGTATTTTTTATAATTTTTTTAAAATCCTAAAAATGACGATTTGAACCCCTTTTTCCTACTTCTCACACAAAAAGTGGCTTTTTTGCAGTTTTCAAAATATTATAAAAAATACTAGGAAAAATATTTTTTTTCAGTCACTCTTAGAATTGTTTGAAAAATTGTTCTGCATCAAATTATTTTTTGGAAAAAATCGAGGAAAAAAGTTGAAAAATTTACTTTTTTTAAAATTCAATATTTTCGATGAGTACTTAATGGTTTAAAGAAATTTTTTAATCATTCGAACTGGATTTAATTGAATAAAAGATTAATATAAGAAGCCCGCATCAAAACATTTTTATTATACGCAAATTTGACAAATTTATGCTGTATGAAGACATCTGTGGCTCACTGTATGTATAATATACAAATATATAAATAATATAAATTAAACCTTGAATTGGTTAATTTCCCAGAGGGGTTGATTTCTGAGTATCGTTTAAACATGCGTCAAAACATTTTAAACATATGCCTTTCTTTGAAGTTGATCGGTTTAAGCAACGGTGGGCACGAAATCTGAATTCGGGAGCAGCCGCTCGCTCCCGGAGCCCATGCGTGCCCACCGCTGGGTTAAAGAATCAAATATTTTCCGTTTAAATATTTCCTCTTTGAATGTGTATACTCTGAAGTGATTATTAGTCGTAATTATGTTCTTCCATGATTAATAGCTTAGCTTGAGGCATGTTTCTAATTGCAGATGTAGCAAAAGCCATTGAATAAACGATTTCATTCTCTTTCAATATCTCGCTAGTTTTTAATTAGTCAAAGTTCATTTTGAAGCATTTCCCAACACTGGCAACACTTGAATGTTGAATGTTGAAAATGCTCTTTTAACCACTAAGTTCACGTTAAACGCCACATTCATAGGCCCATTTAAACGGAGTTATAACTAAGCAATGTCTATCTGCCCTATACTAAGGTTTTTTACATGTTTTTTATATACATTTTTTTATGTTTGGTGTGTATAAAAACACACATTATTTTATACATATTTTTTTGGTGCTCTGCGAGCCGTGGCGTTTGTTGATCGTGGATTTCTTTTGTTGATCGCTTGCATAATTTTTGCTCTTTTGTTGTTTTTTATGTTGTGGTTTTTAGTCTGGGGTTTTGGTGTTTTGTCAGCCATTTGATTTGTATTATTACTTAATTGCTTTGAACCTGAAAACTGCTTGAAACTATACAAAATCAAATAAATAAACGAATTACAACAACACCCATTTATTGTATCACTCTCGGCCCATATGGAAATGAGTCAAAATATTTACATAAATTGTCTGTGTAAATTCTTGTTTTGTTTTGCATTTGTTGTTTCCCTCTTTTCACTCTTTCTACATAGAAAAACGAAACACGCGCCGCACAAAAAATCAAAATAAAAAAGACCAAAAATGAAAAAAAATAAAAAATTGCTTACAATTCCAGTTGACTTCATTGTCACCAAAGTGCTGACATTGAAAATTGGGCAGAAAGCAGCTGGAACGAATGATATAAACGTGAAAAGGGGGAGAGACACAGCTGAGAAGAGGAAGAAGACGTAAGAGATATAGAAGTAGTATGTGAAATAGGGGAAGAAAAGGAGACGAGGAGCATTTGTAGCTGAAATGTGAGCAGCATTCGCATTGAGGCAAATGGGTCACTGCGACGAATACGAGTACGAGATTGAGTTAGAGTTTGAGTACGAATACGAATACGAATACGAATACGAAAATGAGAAAAAAAATACGAGTACTACGTCCATGTTGGGCAAGGGCCAGTCGAGACGTGCGTGAAATACACGAAAATACACAAAATACACGGCAGATGTGCCACTAAATAAATGCCAAAAACCAAAACATTGCGATCGTTGTATAATCCCGGTGACAACGTGACACGCTTGACAACTCTGGGCCAGAATTCAACATTTAGAACAATATCATTGCTACCAAAACTTCAATTAAAGACTGTATTTATCTATGAAAAAGTGAAATCTCAAAATGATATGCGACATTTAAAAAGCCACTTTTAGAAGTGCTTAACCTACATGATGAAAGATTAAATAAAATAAAGGAATAGAATCTAATATTATCTTTATATAGGGTTGACTGACTGACTGGCAGTTGAAACAGTACGCAGAAAAAAAAATGCCATTCAAAAATCAAGTATTATTCAGAATTAAGCTGAATAATCAAGCCTGTATCGGGATTAAAATGGGAAAATACACATTTGCTGAGCGCGAGAGGAAAATTCTCTCTCGGCCTCTCTCATTTCAACCGGTCCGGTGGCTCAATGGTTAGAGTCGCCGACTCCAGTTTGAAAGAAATCTGGGTTCGATTCCCCCGTCAATTAAAAAAAAAGGTAATATTTAAAAAAAAAAAATTTTAAAAAAATGTATAAAAAAATAATGTTAAAAAAAAACGTTTAAAAAAAAATGTCTAAAGAAAAATCTTTTAAAAAAATTAAAAAAAAAAGTTTAAATGTAACGAAAAACATTATAATTTATAAAAAAATGTTGGCCTGAATTTAATAATTTCAGGATTGAATTCGGGATTGAAAAAATCAAGTATTTCATACTTGGTTTAAGAAAATCCGAGATTACCCCACTTCTGACATCGTTTCGGATTGAATTCGGGCTAAATATCCCGGATTTTTTTTTCTTACCCCATCGGATGGGAAATTGATCAAATTAAGATGCATTTCCGTTTGTCTTAATCTCATTTTCGAAGCTTTGCACAGATTTGAAAATTCCACTCTACGCTGAGAAATGTGGGCGTTTTGTTAATTATTAACTGAGAAGAAGAAAATCATAACATGTATTAAGGGGAGGAAACATTGAATACCCAAGTCAGGAAGATAATTAGTTACAGAGTTAAAACTATCAAGGAATCTGGCTATAAAGTTGGGAAAACAGATCAGTGAAGACAGTCAGAGAATTATTAGAATTAATTAATTTCATTTATTATTTAAATTTTTATTAAATCTAAATTGTTTTTATTGTAAATTAAATATTTTAAAATAAAATTAAGTATCCAAATTGTTTTATCTACATACATTTTAAAGAGTCTAGATTATTAATTGGCTTCAATATGATGCTGTAAGATTGTTAACCAAGTCTTGCTAAAGACGTGCGAAAAATAAAAAGAAATGCATATAAATTGTAGACACTCCCTGCCAGTATTGTGTAACGTAATGTTTAGTTAGAGGATCGTGTCGTCTGGTAATGAGCACTACTTTAATTTACAATACGATAACGATGCGATGCGATGCGATGCGATACGATACGATACTTTACGATACAATATACAATACGATATGATGACGATGACGATACGTGACATGGCTGAGTTATGTGTATAAAACCAAGAGACTTTGGCTATTGCTTTATATAAGTCGAGTCGAGTTGAGTTGGGAGACTTTGCGAATTCCATTAGCCGAATAGCCGAAACGGCTAAAATCAATGCGACTTGCTTGCGTGTTGCAAGTGCTTCCTGCTTCACAGGCATGCAACACGCACTGGACACTAGAGTGAGATGACGATAAACAACAAGACAGACAGACAGACAGAGAGAGAGAGAGAGGGAGAGAGGGAGACTTGTTTGGCCACTATTCGCTGCTTGAACACTCGATTTTGGGGCAGCAGAAAGTAAAACTCCCCGTCAAAGTTGTTGCAGCTGTTTTTTTTTTTCGTTTTTAGTTTTTACATTTTTTTTTCAATTTTGTTGTTGTTGTTTTTGTATTTTTTTTTAGTGGGGTCCGTGCCTCAACCAGCTGCAGGTGACATACTTTTTTCGGCAACATGTCCTAAAATAATTTTACTTTTTCTTTGCTTAGCAACTGGTTTGCAGTTTTCAGTTTTCAGTTTGCCTGGCCACTTTCTCTGCCCTGGCCAAAAAGAAACAACAACAGCAACAGCAACAACAACAAGAATAATCATCATCAGATCGTGAACTGTCTTCAGGTTTTTCTAGTTAGCATTTAGCACATTTGTGGGGGTCCAATTCAAGGTCAACCAGCTGACAAGTTCCCACTCTCGACTCAATGCATGTGTTGGCTAAGAACAGCTGATAGTTCCCATACATAACTGCATATATAGTACTTGAAGGCAACCCCAACAAATTTTGAATAACAACTTCCTCTTTGCGGATATAAAAGTTCGGAATTCCGAGATGAAAATAATTTTGCATAAAAATTCTTGAATCTAGTACGATTTTTCAATTCCTTCTCCGCAATTATTTCGACTATCGGCGCTCTATATATAGACAAAAAAAAATCCGGGATATTTAGCCCGAATTCAATCCGAAACGATGTCAGAAGTGGGGTAATCTCGGATTTTCTGAAACCAAGTATGAAATTTTTAAATTCAGGCTAAATTTTTTTTATTAATTATAATGTTTTTCGATACATTTAAACTTTTTTTTTAAAGATTTAAAAAAAAAATTTTTTTTTAACGTTATTTTAAAGGTATTTTTTTTTACTTTTTTTTACTTTTTTTTAAAAGATATTTTTTTAAATTTTTTATTTTTTTTTTAATTTTTTTTTTTACCTTTTTTTTTTAATTGACGGGAGGAATCGAACCCAGATGTTTTTCAAACTGGAGTCGGCGACTCTAACCATTGAGCCACCGGACCGGTTGAAATGAGAGAGGCCGAGAGAGAATTTTAATCCCGATACAGGCTTGATTATTCAGCTTAATCCTGAATACATACTTAAAAAATGCGAGCTTCAATTAAGTATTTTATACTTGATTTTAGAATGTCATTTTTTTTCTGTGTAGGAATTTTGCATTTTTCACTGAATTCAACAATAATAAAATATAAATGAAATAAATGAAATCAGAATCCGTGTTCGGCCAGTCAATGACACTTGGCTTCGTATTCACAATGCATTCATTCACCTCCCAACGAATGTCCGACTCCAACTCGAACTCGAACTCAAATTCAACTCAAACTCAAGCAGCTTGAGATGATGTTTCTTCAGGCGAGTCAACGTTTGAGTCTAAATCCAAATCCAAATCCGAGTCCGAGTCTGTAATGTGATATCAAATGGTATCAGGTGTATGTGGCAAGTTGTTGTTGTTGTTGTTGTTGTTGTTGTTGTTGTTGTTGCTGCTGCTGCTGTTGTTGTTGGTAATCGATACAAGAAGGTCAACAGAGCGCAGCTTGTAGTTGCATTTCTATCTATCCCCTTGCAGTTCCGTTTCAAATCACAAACTGTAAAAGATATTCCCATTTTTGGCTAAGCACTTCAATACTTAGTTTGATCAAATTTCACAATTGTGAGCTCAGGAGGTAATTTCTGGTGAGAAATTTCACTAAGGAATCTTTTGATATCCTAAATCAATTATTACACATTTCACATATTCTTTTTTTATATGTTAGCTCAAAATTAAACTTGTTTTAGATCGAAAAATAATTTATATTAATATTGAATTTGTATATGAGATTATTTTAGTTATTTGAATTTAAAAGAATTCTTTTGTGCGGAGCTTATCCCCTTAAGAAGAAAGATCGATAATAAATGTATTTCAGTTTTGTGTTGGTGAAAATTGAATTGCTGTTGAAAAGTTCTTGCTGTTAAGCAGATATAAAACTTATTTGCTCTACAAGCTCTACATAAAAATGTATTCGATAACTATTCCAAGGGAAATTGATTTGGAAAGTTGAATCGATAATAAATTTATTTACAAGCGGCAAATTAAAAAAATAAGATCCAGATGCTGTTTTTCTAAAATTACCCGCTTTGGAGGAAATCTGCTGGAAAACTGTCCAATTTATATGTATGAAAATATGTGAATATATTTTAGAAAATTTCGACACTTTTATATAAATAATTATGGGAATATATTTTAGAAAGATTCGATATCTAATTAGTTTTCAAATTGAAAATAATTTAGTGAACTGCAAATCGAAAATTTTCAGATCAATTTGTTCTGCTCACTTCGATTGACCAGGGCTGCAGTCAGGGCTGCCTGAAATGGAGTAAAGTTGGTTAGGTTATGAAGCACTTATTGCTGCACAGTGTGTCGGGTTAATCAACTCTGGATATGAATGCTAATTGATGTTTGGTATGCAATCAAGCGATTGCCACCTGGCTGCCCATTCAGTTGTCCATTTTCATTGATGAAGTTGCGCTTGTGCCCCACCCACTCGCACACATACACGCACACACACACACACACACAACAGACAACAGACAATTGCAGCAGAATTTCATATCTGGCTGGTTGACTTAAGCCAAGGTGAGCCACATTTGGCCTGGCCAACTGCAGGCAGCCAAAATGACCAAATCGCCAAATGAATTAGGCTGCATTTTTCATTTCGGTATTTGTTGTTTATTGTTTATTGTTTATTGGGGAGCAAGAGCTGAGCGGGGAGAGGGGAGGTATGTAAGTTGCATTTGACATGCCCAACAGCCCAACAGACAGGCAGGCACAAGAAATTGAAAACAAAAACAGGGAAACTTATGTTCCGTAAGCCGAATATTTGATGACTCTGCAATTGTTGAATTTACTGCAGAAAACTTTAATATAATCATAATTGTTTTTCTAGAATTTAGTTAGAGTATCATGAATTTTAAAAATATTTATCATTCAAAGATCTATGTTTTTTTTGAGGGATTGTTATTTTTGGTATATAGTACATAGTCCGATATATGTAGACTGAATTTTATTCGGAGGTATAGAAGGTTATAAAATTCACAAATTGGAAGTTTTATTTAAACAACAAAGTTTTTCATACTAAAGTTTGATTATCGACCGATCGTTCCTATGACAGCATTATGTTAGGGTAGTCCGATTTGAACCAAATTTGGTCATTATATATAAGACCATTCCAGATGCATATTCTGTCAGATTTTTTAAAATATATCTCAAACAACAAAAAAGTTTTTCATACTAAAACTTGAGCATTTGACTGATCGTTCCTATGGTAGCTATATGATATAGTCGTTCGATCCTAGTTGAGATTAGTCGATTAGTTGAGATATCAGAAAAATCAACAATATATCGCAAACTAAAGTTTAATATTCAACCGATCGTTTCTAAAATGATCATACACTCGGAAAGGGTATTCGAAAATGAAAAGAAACAAATAGATGCAGATCTAGATGCAGATGCAGATACAAGATACAGATACATTTGAAAAGGTACGCTGTGTGTATTTCTAAGGCTTGAACGGCAATTGTTTAACTGGCAACCGGTTAAAAGCGAGTGTGAGTGCGAGTGTGAGTGTGAGTGCGAGTGTGAGTACCCATACGAGTACTCAGACTTGTAATTGCAATTAAAAAGCGCGGCCAGGCAAAGCCAAGTCATAAACAAGGCAAGTCAACAGCGATCATCATCATCATGATCATCATTAATGTGTGTGGGACTCGCCGACTGCAATTTGGAATTCGAATTCGAATTGAAATTGGAATTGAAATTGAAATTGGAATGGATTGCTTTGCGTTTAGACTGCGATTGGATGAGCGCGGCACTTGTCGACGATTTCCTGTCATTAGTTTTGCGCCATCTCAAGGTTGTTTGGCAAGCCCAGCAGCATCTCAAAGATACAGATACACACAGATTGCAGATGTACATGTACTTGCAGCTTGTATCTGTACACCGAGAGAAAAGTAATGCATTCTTAAACTTAAATTCAAAATATGAATGTCGAATAAAAATAATACAAAGAATACCAAAAAATAATAAAATTAGGAAGCATTTAATATGGAAATAAATATTAGATATCACATATTGGGAATAATGTTATTAGGATATTAAAATTAGTGACAACAAATTGGTAGAGAACAAATATACAGGTGTGCTACAGAAATCTCTTCCACTTGAATTTGACATAAATTTGTATGAAACTTATGTCAAATTCAAGCGAAAACGATTCTTGTGGCACCCCTGATAATGAACTATTTTGTATAATGGCTTTTACTAATATTTGTCTTCCACATTTTTTTCTCCAAATTTTTGTACTCTGCATATACAGTCGAACTTCCCTGACTCGAACTTTTCGAAATCGAATTTTTTTCCAACTCGAACAAAATCGAGTGGCAATAGCGTTTACTGAGCAAGTTTCATACAATTCTGCTTCAGTAACTCGAACTTCCATAAGTCGAATTTCTCCAAACCTCGCTCAAAAGTATTGGCCCGTTTTTTCTGTAAGTCGAATTTTTTCAGAAAAATCACCAATAAAGAATGAATTTTTTTTTCATTTTTGTTTAATGCAATTTGAAATGTATTTATGAATGTTAAAAGACTTGAAAAAAAGTAATCTCCAAAGTCGAACTTTTTCTTTGGAAAATGGTGATTCGAGTTAGGGAAGTTCGACTGTATTTCTTTGTTGAATTGTCTAATTTATGTTCCCCACTTTTCAGCCTTATCAGATATATTAAAGTTATATGTTTTGATTTGTTTTTATTGCTAAAAGAATATTCCAAATACGTATAAGATACCGTTTAATTTTAGTATATATTTATTATTATTATTATACAAAAATATGCAAAATGTTTTCGAAGAAACAATTGAAAAATTGTATTTAAATCAAGTATTTTGTACTTAATTCAAGAAAATCTGGGATTGCTGTTTACTTTTGACGCCTTTTGATTGGGATTGTCTTTACCCGGAGTGCTGTGCTTTTGTTTTCTGTGTATCTTTGTATCTGTATCTTTGTATCTTTGGTAGCTGTGTTGGCTGCGTTGGCGCTGCCCGGTTTCTGGTTTGCCACTCGCAATTAAGGCAACGCAACGCTAAACGTCTTTTCAAATGAAATGCAAGCCAGTTATTATCCAAGTAAGTGCATAAGAAAGCCCCAACTGGCAAGTGGCAAGTGGCAAGTAGCAAGTGGCAAGTGGCAGCAGCAACAACATTTCATTTCTCTTCACTTTCTTCCATGGCAACATGCAACAACCAGTCGGAAAAAAAAATAAATGAATAACTAAAGAAGAAGGAAAACCGGCACCTTTACTTATATTTTCTTCTGCTGCTGTTGTTGTTGCTGTTGTTGTTGTTGTTGTTGCTGTTGTTGTGTTGTTGTTGTTGTTGTGGCACATTGCAATGTGGAAAATGTGCGCGCTCTAACAAATTTATGAGCGCCACTTGAACGCTGTTGCAATTGCAACACCGCCAGCAACTGCAACCATTGCAACTACCACGGCAACCAGCAGCAGCAGCAGCAGCAGCAGCAGCTGCCAAGTGTGGACCTGATCCCAAGCTCAAGCTTGTTTTATGTTTTTTCGTATTTTTTGGGAGGCTGTGACAGGTTGCCACCAGTTGTCGTTGTCGTCGATTGGGCGACATACCAAGAGGCATGCCGCATGTGGCAAACGGAATTCGGAATTCAATGTTCGACACTCGCAGCTGGACAGACAGGCAGAGAGAGAAAGGGAGAGAAATAAGCAAGAGTGACAGAGAGAGAGAGAGAGAGAGAGAGAGAGATAGAGAGAGAGATAGAGAGGGAGAGTGATCGCTGAGTTGATAAATGAGAGCTTAACTTTATTATTTTGAAATTGTTTTGATCAAACGTTTAATTACATGATGTGCGTAAAAACTTTAAAATTGAAAATGAAAACGAAAACAAAACAATATGAGACAGAGAAAGAAGTAAAAGGACGTAGCGAAAGAGAAAGGTAGAAATCAAAATTAATTAATAAGCATTCAATAAAAATAACTACAAATTTTAAATAATGTAACTACAAATATTGTGTAATATTACAAATCAAATTTAATTGCCGAGTTTTCGACTTAAAATGAGCAGGAAAGATAGAGGGAGACAAACAAAGAGAGAAAGAGAAAAAAAGGAAATATAATCAGATTTAACTTAAACAAACAGAAAATCTTAATAATTTGATTTTTGATTTTTAAGTATTGTTAATCACATGTTAAAATATTGTCAAGTTTTTGGACCATAAAAAACTTTAAAGCCCCTTAGAAATGTGATGAAAAGAAAGAGAGAGAGCAAGAGATATTCTATTTAAATAAATCGAACTAAAAATCATAAGTATTTAAGCTTAAAATTTCGTAAATTGTATGTCAAAACGAACTTGCGACCTAAAAAACTTTAAAGATTTTTAGAAATGTTTGTTTCGAACCTTTCATAAATTGCATACAAAAACCAAGGTTTTAAGACGTATTTCAAACTTCAACGTTAACTTGCGACGAACTTCCACTCAAAACCCAAATCTGTTTGATCAAAAGAGATTTAAATAATCCAAAATTATAAAATACAAATTGTATCGCTTAAATTTTATTATAGTTATTATAGCTGATTGTTAATTCAGAATTGTCAGAGTTATGTCTAGATAAGGTCAACAATATTTTTAACATAAAAAACAAGATAAAACAATTTTTAAAGCCATTAGGAATCGTTTTAAATATATTTGTTGAATTGCAACTTAAGCAGAGCTATAGAAATATAGAACTGATCAATCAAGTTCAAGTTCCATTTGGAGCAACAGTGCAAAGTGCATTGATAGGGCTCACTATGATAACGATCTAACGATATAAATCTAAATACTTGTGCATTCACACACAGATACACTCAAACACTCACACTCGCACACTCACACTCGCACACTCACACTCACACACACAGAATGAATCGCATTTGACCGTAATTGAATCTGAAACGCATGCAACTGTCATGCAAACGATTTGCAACTACACTGCAAGAAAAACAATGTCAATTGCAATATCAAATATATGCAATTTAAAGCAAATTAAATAACTTAAATATTCTTGTATTTAAATTTTAGTATTTGCATATTTATTTTAAAGAAATCAAAAAGAAATAAATATTTTATGATATTTATGAAATTTGAAATTGTTGAAAATAAACTGAGAAAATTAGGGTTAATTTAAAAATGTATAGATTGAATATAATAAGTAAATAATAAATTCATGATTATGATTTTTAAAATGCACAAGTCTCTTCATAAATACTAAACAATTGAATGATATGAGAATACAAAAAAAAGTAATAATAAATAATTAAAAAGTGCAGTGCAAATAAGATCCATGTCTTATTTTTATTTATAAAAATCTTATCATTATTGATTTAATTGAAGTGCAAATAAGTTTAAAGATCTGAAGATAATACGATTTTTATGGAAAAATATATAAAATTTAAAAGTAAAATATATTTGTTTTTTTGCCAGATGAATTTGATCTTATTTGCACTGCACTTTAGTTTTTATCAGTGTAGGGCGGGGCAGGGACAGGGGCAGGGGCAGGGATCTGTGGCCTGGGTCTGGGCCAGATTCTGGTTCTGGCCTGCCTGCAATTGACCCAATTCTCTGCTGTTGCTGTTGTTGTTGTTGTTGGTTGTATATTTTTGTTTTTTGCTTTATTCTCTTACATATTTCTTTTCTTATTTTAAGTTTTTGCTATTGTATGCAGCACTGGGCGGCGAGTCATTAAGGCTGACAGCGACAGCGACATCGACATGTTCGACAGGGGCAAAGGGAGGGGGGGGGGGGGAGAGAGAGGGGGGAGTGGGCTACTAGGGCGCATATTTGCCGCTGGCATTGATTAACGTCTAATTAAAGAGAGAGAGAGAGAGAGAGAGAGAGAGAGAGAGAGAGAGAGAGGGATAATTGTCTGCTAACGGATCTAACACTCTCTTTCTCTCTCTCTCTCTCTCTCTCTGTCGCCTTAACGTTTATGTGGAGCAGCAGCCGATGGGGCAAGAGCATGTTGCAAGTACGATACGATACACAAGTTGCCACACAGTCGAGGCGTGTCGCAGCAAAATATTTAAGCCAGCTTTTAGCCCATTCAACGGATGCAAAAAGCCAACAACAACAGCAACAACAACAACAGCAGCAACAAAAAGAAAAAGTAAAACTCCGTTTTGTTTTTCGTTTTTTTTTTTTGAAGGCTGTGAGACATCGACATGAAATGTAGAAATCTTTCTTTTTCTTCTATCTTGGCTTTTTGTGAGTGAGTGGCAAGAACAGCAACAGCAACAACAACAAGAGTAACAACAACAACAACAACAAGAACAACAACAAACTGAGAGCCAATGATCATAACTATCATTACGCTGATCATATGGTTTTATTGTCGAATTTGCCGTCGAGAAACTTGTTTATGTTGTTGTTGCTGGTTCTCTTTTTGTATTTTTGTTGTGGCTCGGAATGAGTTTGTGCCACTTTTTTTCAAGTTGCGCATAAATACGAAAAAAAAAAATGAAGAGAATTTGCGTTAAAGGGGTCAGAAGCGCGAGTACAAAACTCTTAGCCAATGTAACGCATTTGTATTTGTTGGCCAGTGAAATGCTTGTGTTTTGACTCTTTTTGCATATTTTGTAGACGAATTGTTAACAATTCTCCACGCAATCCCCCCCCACCCCCCCTGTAGTGAACTATGTGAAGCGATTTTCAATGTTCTATGTTAAGGTTGAGGTTGAGGTTATCAGTGCACAAAACCAAACGTGCCAAAGTCAACAAAATATCAAAGCAAAGCAAAGACAAGGCCACACTGAATAACAAATGTAAACACACACAA
The DNA here is from genome assembly GCA_037043405.1 of Drosophila subquinaria. NCBI lineage: Eukaryota > Metazoa > Arthropoda > Insecta > Diptera > Drosophilidae > Drosophila > Drosophila subquinaria. The sequence continues at coordinate 67,420 of JBAMBL010001865.1, forward strand.
ATTGATAAACAACTGGTGGGGCAGGGGAAGGGGGTGGGTGGTCAGCCCTTGGTGCTGATAATCATAGAATATTTCGAGTGGTTTCCGATAACATAACAAAACAGTTACCAACTTGTAATTTGTAATTTGTCTCTTGCCAACGATTTGCGTCGTTAATATGTGGGTTAAACAAGCGTTAAGTGATTTCGATAACACGCGATCAGTTATCAGGCATACCACTACACAATTTTGGTAATTCCCTTAATTCTCCAACAGTTTAATGGACTGTGGCGTGACTTCGTGACTTGATATCGATGAAATAATCTATTGTTGTAATTCATTAATAAGACATTTCCTCTTGGCCATTATCTGATTAATGGACTGCTTACTGAACCACTTTATCGGTATTGTAAAACATTCCATGTTAGCTTAGATTATATAACATAATGGCTTTGATACAATAGTGTTTATAAATGTAATCATAATAAATGTGATATTAAAGAACATCGCCAAGTTTTAACATAGTTATTTAGTTAAACACGTAATAGTCGTAGTAACAACTGTTTGAAATAGTAGTAGCTATGGTAGTAGCAGTAATATAATTTGTAGAAATTGATCTTGAACAATGAGTACAAATCACGATAGGAGTTATACATTTGGTTATAAAGTACTATTAGTAATCACAGTATTTGTAGTAGGTTCAATTTTCACTAATAGTAAAAACACATAGAAAAATGGACAACTCAATATTTGGAAAAGTGATTTTCAAATACCTTAACTCGATCATTTTTTTGACTGACAATCGATAATTAATTAAATCGATTTTCATAAAAAACTGACAGCTCACTGAAGTTTGTTCATCGTAGTTTATTTACTGAATTAAAAGGAGTTAATTATGACTTAAGGACTTGATTGAATGTCAAAGCTTAAGATTGAATATTTTTGAAGTTTTTGAAAAACACAAAGGGGAACTCTTTGTATAAAACAAATAAATAAAATTAAAAAATAAATAAAATAAATTATTTTAACGAATTTAATTAAATTTCAATGGAAATCGGATAAATTAGAAAATTTGGAAGTTGTTCTGATTTTCAGCCCAGCAAATTTTACGAGTCAAAATTAAGGCTTGTATTTTGTATTTACAATTACAATTTCATTCATTCATTCATTTTTAAATTTAAAAATTTTAATTGTTGGTAACCTCGAAAGCTCGATTAATTTTTTGTCGATTTTGATATTAAACTTTATTCGCTGTTTGGATTTACATCCCCAAATAAGTAGTTCTACTAATAGCAGTAGAAATTAAAGCAGTAGTAATAAAATTGGTCGATATAGTAGTAGGAGCAGGAGTAACACTTGTAGTATGTAGTAACAATCTCCTACTTTAGTAGTAGCTCTTCAAAATAAATGTTTAAATTTAATTTTAAGTACTCTCCACTCTGCCTACACATAACTGTTGACTGTTAACTGTTGACTTATGTCTTAAATGAAGCTGTAACTATTTTAAGTAGTTTTTCGACCTACACAGCTTTAACTTTGGGTCTCGAATTAGTGACGTTGAAATGACGAGTAATTAAATATATAAATATTTGAAATCCAAGCCCAAAATCACAGAGATTGACAGACGGACAAAGTGGCAGATTGACAGATTGGCAGTTAAACATCGATTGTCTTCGCGGCGCGCCCTGTTGCCAATGCCCATCTTTGGGGGCAACAACTTGGCTGGGAAATTAGTGCGTGGCAGCAATTAATAAAGATGGAAGAGGCGCAGATGATGTCATATGTGTGTGTGTGTGTGTGTGTGTGAGTGCTCTGAGTGTGTGTGAGTGTGACTAGGCGAGGCGTCGGCCTCCTTAGTCAATGCTAATCGATACAACGCGAGACTCGGGCGATAAAAATGGTCACGCATGTGCCACAAGACACTCCTGCCTCCAACTCCCATGCAAAAAGCTCTCTGCTGCGACACTCGCTAGGAGCGCGCACCCAGCGCCAAAGTAACCCACGCCACTCCGCGCAAAGCTGAAGGTCGCCAGCGTCGCCGTCGCCGTCGCAGTCGCAGTCAGAACGAAAAGCTTGCGCAATTTGACTGAAGCAGCAGCAGCAAACGCAGTAGCTATCGCAGTCACCGCAGCGCAGCGCAGCGCAGTCAACAGCGACGCGACGTCACCTGTCTTATGCAACGCACAGTGCTTGAAAATTCTCAGTTCAGTTGGCCCAACTAACGCGACAAGTGAAGATAGCACACGGTAAATGTTAAACGTTAAACGGCGTAACTACAACTACAAACAACAACAACTACAAAATCTGCAGTTTGTTACCTTTTTTTTTTCCTTTCACCCTGCGCCGACGCAAGTTGCTCTCATTGCTATTGTTTTTGTTTTGCTGATAAGATAAAGCTGCAGCAGCAGCAACAACAAAAACAAAATAACTGCTGAGAGAGCGCAAGTGCGAGCGAGCTTGTGAGAGAGCCACAGCTGAGCGCAGTTAGCCTATCCTGTCTTGTTGTTGTTGTTGTTGCTGTTATTGTTGGAGCTGCTGCTGCCGCTGCTATTATTAGAGAGTTACCGTTGCTTTATTATTGCCTGCTACTATTATTATTCGCATGTATGCGTGTGTGTGTGTGTGTGTGTGAGTAACCTGCTATTAGTGTATTGGTGTTGTATTCGTGTTCTGTGCATATTTTGCGCGTTTTTTGTTTTCAGTTTTGTTAACGTCGTCGTCGCTGCCGCCTCGCTCGCAACGCTGCCTGTCAAAGCAAAGACAGAAGAAAACAGAAAACAGAAAACCGAAAACAAAGCAACAGCAAGAGTAACAAAAAGCCGAAAGCAAATACGCCGCTAGCCGCAGTTAGTACGCAGTTCTAAGTACTTTTCAAGTTTACTTTAATGCGGGTTATATCCACACACACATACATATGTAACTATTCATGTGACTCTGTCCGTGTGTGTGTGTGTGTACGTCTGCTTATTTGTGTGTGTGTGTGTGTGTGTGTGTGTGCTTATGTTGTGGGTGTTTAATTTTTGTTTATGACAACGTGCAAATTGTTCAACAATAACTGCAAAAAATAAAACAGAGACAACACAACAACTGCAGTAGCTGTGCAACAATGCAAAATTATAAAAAACACTTACAAATAAATAAATAAAGAAAACAAACACAAAGAAAAGTGGCACGCGAAGTTCTAGCAATAAAAACAAATGCCAATAAAATTAAAAAAAAAACGTGACCCTCAAAGTGGCCGTCACACACACGTACATATTTGGAGAGTGGAGAGTTGAGAGAGTTGAGAGAGTGGAGTTATAGCGGCAGATGATAGACAAAGAGAGAGCGAGATAGAGAGTTGTTGTTGTTATTGTTGTTTACATTGCGACAGGCAATTGTCATTTTGACAGCTTCCACAATGATGAATGACTGCCAATAATAACATAAACAATAACATTAAAGTGGAACACATTTTGTTGCCAATCAGTGAGAGTTGAAGAATTGCAGAAATTCCCCCCAAATATTGCCACAATAATTGTAAATTTAATTTTTTTTTTATTGCCATTTTTTTTTTGTTTCGTTTTGTTTTGTTTATCTGGACTGTTGAAAGTGCAATTTGGCTGTAAATAAAAAATCAATCGAAATCGGGAATTTGTTAATCACCCTAAAAATGCATTGGTAACCGTTTTGGTAAGGGCAACAACTGTATATCCTCATTTCGACCGGTTTCAAATTTCGTTTCCGTTTGTAATTTGCGGAAACAAAGCTGATTGCCGCAAAAAACGTTAAGCCTGACATTTTTTTAAAGGTAATTCATGTTTTTTAGTGCATTCGATATAATTGTCACATCAATTTCAATAACAGCCAATTGGCGCTATTTTTCGGAATGCAATTTCGTTTCGCCGAATTTCGTATTGAAACGGATTTTAAAACGGAACTTTTATATACTTACATATACACTACTGGCCAAATTAATAAGAACACTCTTTCTTTTACTATAACAGCTATTGTAAGTCAAGTCTTCAAATTTAAAAAATATATTTGGAAAAGTCATCTAAATTCCGTTTGAATGACTTTCCTTAACCCATTAAGTACCCATTGAAATATTCAAATTTTAAAAAAGTCAACTTTCAAAACTTTTTTCCTCGATTTTTTAAAAAAAATGTTGGGATGCAATAACGTTCTTCAAACAATTTAAGGAATGACTGCAAAAAAAATTTCAAAAATCTTTTCGCTTATATTTTTTATAATTTTTTGAAAACTGCTTAACAGGCACTTATTCGTCATTTTCATACAATTTAGAATTTAGACGAACTTTCCAAATATATTTTTTTTACTGCGAAGACTTGACTTACAATAGCTTGTTTATCAAAAAAAGAATGTACTTATTAATTTGGCCAGTAGCGTATGTATATAGGATTGTTATTGTTGCTACACGTTTTGGATGAAATCTTTATTTAGTACAATTACAATACATTTTAAGCCCTGTTACCTTTTAAGCTAAAATTTTAAATATTTTTTAAATTGTTGAAACACAATAAATCAAGAATTCTGTTTTTTTTTTGGGTTCCTTTTAAGTTTTTTTGTATTTGTTGTTGTAATTTTTCCTTCTTCAACATTTTTTATTATTTACTTTTTATTATTATATTTTTTTTTTTAAGAATTGATATTTTAAAATGCTGACAGTAGTAAATTAGAGTCTAAATTGTATATTAACTATTTGAAGAAATCGCTTTCGCTTGAATTTCACTTAAATTTCATACAAATTTGAGTGAAATTTAAGCGAAAGCGAATTCTGTGGCACCCCCGTATAAGAATGTGAAAAAACAGTTAGTGTAAGTCACTTTTACATACTATATAGCGATTATCTCCTTTTGATTATTCACGCATATCATCTCTATAAGCATTTCCTCTAGCCGTTGATTCACGAATTTTAAAAGTTATCAAACTTTTGTATTTGCACTGACGTTTCAGTTACGCAACGCGATTTCTTGGGAAGCCAACTCATTCAATTAACTGGATATAAATGGCCCAAAGAGTTTAACACCTGACAGAGTGACGGACAGACGGACTGACTGGCGGTTGTTTATTTGTGTGACCCACTATTCGAGTTGAAAACGAGTTGGAAACAATGTGCTAAATGCCGTGGCATCAGTCCAAATTCAATTTCAATTCCAATTCAATTCGAATTCCTAATCAAGTGTCTCGAATTGCGACACAAATTGAAAAAAAAAAACAACAAAAAGAATTAGATAAAGGCCCCTCTTGAATATTATTATTATTACTATTATTTAGCATAAGTTCTAGTATTAGTCATAGTCCGGCTGATAACTTGGCGTTTTCTATCTATTTGCCGATAAAGTAACAACGTGAAGAAACTTGTTGTGTAAACTTTCCACAGGTGTCTGTCTCTTTAGACCATTTATCAGTCGCAGTCGCAGTCGCAGTCGACGTTACCCATAAGTTCTCTGGCTGAAACATTAGCCAGAATTTGCATAGTCGTCTGGTTGTTTGGCTCTAACTAGTTGACTGAAAAGACTGCACAATAAAACACAATGATGAGCACCAATAAAAATTCCCTCACGTTGCCGTGTGATATCATCGCTTGACTTTGGATCAGTCCTCAGTCTGAGTCTCAACCTCAACCTCAAATGCAATGCCAATGCCAATGTCGCATTCATTGCTAAATATCTGAAAAACAATCGAAATCAAAATTACACATTTACACACATTTATCCATACAATAAAATGTGCGGATTGCCACATAAAATTCCCAATATACAATTCCAAAGCTGTGATTAATCATCTGACGTCTAAGCCTTTGTTTTCGTGTACCCTGTACATCAAATTCAACGGGTATGATAAGCATTTGATACCCAATGCAAGAGACAAGCTTTAAAAAATGTTTGAAACTTTTTCCAATCAATTTAGTGAACAATTTTAGCTTTAAGGGCAATACAAAATGAAAAATTTGCACCAGATTCAACAATTAAATTTAAGATTTGGGAAACTATTTATAATTTATATTTTTCTCTTACATTTTACATGCTATACGAAATTCAGAATTTCTCCGAGTTTATGACAGGGTAACATGCAGTCGATCACACTCGTTACGAGCATTCGCACTTGTTTGCTTTTGAGAAATTTTGTGGTTTTGACTCAATTGGCATATTTGTACTTCTGATTCGCCTTATTAGCGTAAAGCGGCACTTGGAGGCGCCCCAAATGGAGGCGTGTAATTGTTTAGGTACACATCAATAATGCATAACGGTAGAAAGCTGCCAATTTTGGGAGCTGCAAAGTTGATTAGCCTCAACGGTAATTTGTTGCGTCAATTGTTCAACAATTGCGCCCTTTATTCCACACATATCTTTATTCATAAAGGGATAAATATATATATTGTACATATAGAATATCCACTTAAAATGCCAAAAGCAACTTGAAGACTTTCAGATTACGAACATATTTATCAACTCATCAACAAAGCTAACGATGATAATCATGATGATGATGATGAGCTTATAAATAGAATATCTAATGAGATACGTGACTAAGAAGTTAATCGTAAAACGTTGTGCATATTTTATTTTAATATATTTTTATTCGATTTGTAATCGTTATTTTTAATGTATGAAGGGAGCAGATCATCCAGAGTTCAGTTTCAGTAAATACCGACAAAATCTTCTTCAACTTTCTTACAATTAATTATATAGTTTAATCAACTTTAATTGTAATTGAAAGTTAATTCAATCTTTGATCTTCTTTTCAAGCTGGATAAGAAAAGTGTTGTTTAATCGTTAGTAAGAAATTGTGTATAGTATATCTGTAAACAGAACTGATTAGTTAACGATGGGATCAACTTGTGAATTTGTATTGATTGTCCGAATGACTCGTTAATTTATCATGACAACTTCTAGTAGCAAATACTATATTAAATGCTATCTATACTTCAATCAAAAGTTGCAACTCAACTTTCGACCGATAATGACAACTTTTGACCAGATTGAAGAGTGCATTATATACTATATGTACTTAGATACTGAATACGTGTGGCATAAATGTTGTCGGTACGTGACAAGTAAAAAGACTCACAGATTCAGATAAAAATGCCCAGAAATTATTTGAATATTTTCATCAAAGCTATGCCTAAGCGGAAATGAATAATTGCAAATATATTTTAAATACTTTTTATGCATAAATAATAATTTTAATTATGATCGGATCTTAAATTAAAATCTATTTGAATATTATTGGTAAGTCAATAATGCAAGTAACTAGTTTTGAACATGATCACATCTCATACTAAATACTATAATATATTCAAGTAATAAATTACAAGACATTTTAACCTTGACTTTGTATTATTGTTGATTTATATATTGCTTGAATTATGATTAATTTATTAAAAAAGTATTTAAATGTTACGTTCAAAAAATAATTTTACTTAAATTAAAATTGAAGTATTTTTTGAAATAAATTAATATTCACGTGAGAATTGCAACCATTTGTTTATCAGCTTAGTTAGTTATTTGTTTAGTTGTTTTAGTTGTTGTCAACCTTTATGGCAGCTCCCCTCTCTGCCCCTCCGCCCATCTTTCCCCCTGCCAATAGCACAGACATGTGATCAACTATTTAAAGCGCGTTCAGTTGCGATTTTTTTCACATTTTTGTTTTTTTTTTTTTTAGTATTTTGGCAAGAACAACAATAATAACAACATGTTTATGGAACGTGATGATTTTAAAAAAATTTAAGCGATGTCGTCGCCTTGTCGCTTGATAGTCGTGGAATTTATACTTACTCATGTTTATTTCCAGTTTAACTAACTGACTATAAAAGCCAACACTCTACGCATACACACACACACACACACACAGGGTCTTAATAGCCAAGAGTGTTAACAAAAAAAAATTGATAAGCAAAAAAAAAAGAAAGAAAAAACAATTCTATGCGATATTGTTGGCAATGCTTGAACGGGGCCGGGTTCCATTTCTCAAGGCATTAAAATACAAAATAAAATTAAAAAAAAATAAATAAAAAACAACAACAAAAAAAGAGTTAACGACAAAATAGAAAAACAGTGAGTAAAATTTAATTAGCCAAGCTAAAAGCCAGGCTAATTAGTGTGGCAGCTCGTTAAAAAACCAAAGCGCCAAATCGATTTACAGACGCTTCAGTTGAAAAGCGATGGAGGGTGAGGGAGAGGGGGGAGTAAGTGCAACGGGGTGGGGCAAACAATGTTGCATATATATAGGAGCAAAAGTCGGGCACGTGTCTCAATTACACTATCGATATACATACATACATATGTATATAGATAAATGTTGTTGTTGCATTTTGTTTTTCTATTTTTAAGTGCTGCAATTGCGCGTAATTTGCATGGCCAATAAAGACACATATACTCACACACACACACACACACACAGTCTGGTGTATCATTTGAACTATGCCATTATACAATCAAAAGACTCCTCTAACTAAGCCCCGCTACCCGTGTTTCTTACTCTTCTTCTTGTATATTTGCCCGCATTGTAAGCAAGTCGAACGAACGCACGCGATAATAAACGCGTCCAAAATCGCGAGGCTGTGTCGCGCGCGTCTTGTGACGCGTTTTGTTGGCGTTACTTATCGCTAATAGGCTCTAAACACAAATAGAAGCACATAATGCCACCATAATGCGATATATCCAGGTCGTTGTGTGTATGTGTGTGACTGTCTGTGTGTGTGTGTGTGTGTGTGTGTGTGTGAATTTGTATCTGCGTGTGTTTCTTTTGTGTGTTGTTTGTGGTTATTGACGACAATCGGCGTTAAGCTTAACGCAAATAGCAACAAATATAACAGGTTAATTGTTTATATAGATGGCAGCGTGACACGACTATCGGCAAATTTAAGAGAATTTAATGTCTGACTTGTTGAGAAGATTATTTGTCATTAGAGGTAATAACATGGCAAATATATCGACTATCGGCATTCAATTGATCGTAAGTAAATGTACAACTTCTTGTCAACAGAGACGGTAGAATAGCTCGTGACACGACTATCGTTAGCACAAGTCAATAATTTAATGGTTTTAATTCCCATGAATGCGTCATAATTTTAAATGATCATATGTATTTATTCATACAATGAGATGGTGTATTACTCATGCCATCTCCAGTATTTAGATTCTTAAGAATCTTCTATCTTATCTATAATAAAAAGAAAGAGTAAAAAAAGAAATAAGCGTGACGTCCACAGATAATTCCAAAAAAAAAAGACGAAAAGAACTAAACGCTGATTAAAAATTAAGTCGTTAAAGCAAATATTCAATATATACTTTTCATTTTAAATAAGTTTAGAGAAGTTTGAAAACTATAACTTATTTACTTACTATATAACCACTTTAAGACCCGTCTCTATTGGCAATGCTGGAAAACTTTATGATCCTTTTATGTACATCCAATAATTAAAAAACATGCAAATTGTGAGCAGTAAATATTTAAGACGGTTTTTATTTAATGGCCACAATTTGTAAATATATTTAAAAGTTGATCATAAATTTATTGTTTTGTTGTGGCAATACATCTTTATGGGTCTTTCAGCTGTCTAATGGCCAACTTTATGATAAGAGTTTCCGCCAACTATTGAAACATTTCCTCATTTTCCCATTTAAAAGTTAACTTGCACTTACATAGAATTGTCATATAAGTGCGAGTGTGTGTGTGTGTGTGGGTTATGAGTATGAGTTTTTATACTCTTGCTGAGAGTTTTATAGTTTTGTACAAAAATGTGTCACTTATTAAAGAAGGTGTCTGCTGTACTATATACATAGCTCCTATAAGAAAAATCAGTTTAATTTCAACCTATAGTATAAAACTTGGTTATTTGGTATTCTTTATTAAATTCAAGTCAAATTTGGTAAAATTGGACTACTATGTACATCATAACATATATGTAGTTGACATATAAACAAGTCTTTATATCTTTAATATATTCTGATTGAATTGCTTGAAAAACTTGCACGGTCTTCAAGATATCTCGACCAATCTCGAATACCATATTTTTTGTTCATACATTGTGGAAATTTTTGGTTAAAATCAGGCTAATATATCATGTAGTTGTCATAGGAACAATCAGTAGAAAATTGAAAGGGTATTAAATTGTCGGTGATGTTTTGTGTATCGTCTGCTCGATAAGAGGCCATTCATTACACAAGGAATGCGTATTGAAGCTACCTTGGGTACAATAATACAATGCTCTAGGCTCGCAGTTATCATCATGGATGGGAATTTTATCAGCTCGTTCACTCTCGACGCTCTCTGATAAGGCGGTTCGTCTTTGCTGGTGCTGATTGTGGTTGTGGTGTTTGCCTCGTATTTTCAGTAATCGTAATCAGCATTCGAATGCTTTTCACTTGCAGATTTCGCAGCGCACAAATCGGACGCCATTTTGTAGTATGCTTCAGAAATATTACGAAACATTCTAGAGAAGGGCGTTCAATTGATCAACAAACAACAACAAACAATCGATAGAAGGACGAAAGCTAAACGAGGTCAAACGAGGAAAAAGCCAAAACACTTGCAGTTTACAGAAAGAGAGTGAAAGAGAGGGAGACACAGAGAGCGAACGAGTGAGAGAGAGAGAGAGAGAGCGAGAGAGCGAGTGTGCCACGCCCTAAACATGAGCAGCATGAAGGGCGGCTTCTCCACACTAAATCGTTGGTTTGGCCGCAAAAAGGGTAAGTGATACTTTTTATTCTCCCAAATGCTCCCTTCTCGATTAATCGAACTTATCGATAACAATTTGACAGATAAATCTGGCGTTGGCAACGCTGCATCCAATGGCAAACTATCGAAGTCAACAACACAGCTGCATCACCTGTCCACGGACACGAACATGCACATCAATGAGGCTAGTCAGCTGGATTATAATCGGATAACCCCCCTGCCCGTGGCCACCAGCAATGCCCCCTTCGAGCAGACCTTTCGCATCACCGTCCTCCTGCCCAAGGATCAGCTCTATGTGGCACGACTGGGCGCTCGTGTGCCGCTCAGCAAACTGTTATCCCTGGTCTGTGACAACAAACAATTGGATGCCGATAAATATGAGTTTAGAAATCCAGGTAAATATTAAATTTGTATGCTTATCGATAAGTGTTATCGATAGGTTACCACGTAATGGCAGTTTGCGCGAGAAATATGAGTTAGGTAGTCTAATTACTAAATTTATCGATCGATGTTATCGATTGTTGCTATCGATTAATGTGGAAGTTTAGTTTGTTGGCTACGCATCGATATTTATGAGTTTAGTAATGCAGATAAAATCTCTTACTACTGTGATTATCGATAAGTGTTATCGATATATTAATTAAAGAGTATAGTTTGTCGGGCTTATGTCGATTCAAAATAACTCTCATTAGTATAGTTATCGATAAGCGATATCGATAGATTACTGCACGACTGTAGATTGTCGCTTATAGTCAATCGATAAATAACAAATTCAAGAGATTCAAGATAACGAATTAATAATTCGGAGGTGCTTGCTTCTGCCCTGTTGCATACATCTCAATGAATAAAATAAACCCTTATAGCATCTTTTTAATTCTTAAAAACTCAATCTTTCCATCAGGATGCTTTATCTAATAGCCTTTCCTCACTAATGTACATTTTATAAAAATATCGGAGCTATCGATAAGTATGCAACTGCCTGTCCTCATAGCATAGCATTTGCATTTAGCATTTACAAAACATTTGTGATTTGTTTACAAATTCGTTTGACAACTGAAATTAAAAATTCGACAAAACAAATGGAAGGATTTTTAGAAAACTTCGCTGCTTAGGACATAATATCTGACGGTCAGGAGATCATCTAACTTTTCCCGATTGGAAAACCATTCGGAAAAACCATTGCAAAGGGAACCCAAAGTGAAAACACCATTTCCACGATCTTTCATTGAACAAGGGGTTGCCGTAGCTCTCTATGGGTTGGGATCGTCTGTGGAATAACGAAAATTGGAGACAACGTACTTATAGTATGGTATCAGCGCAACTAGAGCAAGAGTCAGGGATTCTTAAATTCTGATAATTCATTATTGGTAAAAACAACTCGTAGCGCCCTTATCAGATACGTCTTGTACAATACAACGGATTCTAATAAATATTAGAATATTTACCAATAAGCACTACTTTTTTATTTATTCTTTTTTAATGAACTATCATGAGAAACTGTAACGATTTAATAATTATTGTTGCGATCGCCAATGTGTAATGTTGACTCATGTAGCCATAAGGGTCGGTTTTTGATTTCTTTTGCTGTTAACTGCAGCATTTTGTCATAACAACATTCTTCATTAATTTAAAATAAAGTTCAGTTTTCTACAGTTTGAAATTTGGCGCCAAAATTTGAGAAATCTAGTGATAGTACATTCTCAAATTAAAAAAAAAACTTCAAATATCGATTGATTTCCGATGAATATCGCATTGATTTTAAAAAATGTAGTTACATTCCTCAGAAATGTACTATTCTCCCACCACTAGATTCCATATGAAATGTATAGGAAAAACGTAGCATTTGCTCCAAAAATGCTAAAATGCTGAAATGTAGTTTCAGTGAGGAAAGGCTATTAATTTCCGGCCCTGGGCTTTTGAAGCATTTTTATACGAAGAGTTAGCAAGTAAATATTTTTCTTACAAAACTAAAAATTTTCGCCTCGGCAGTTTAAGTTGATCAGGAATATAGAATACTTTATGGCAGCGGTGGGCACGCATGGGCTCCGGGAGCTAGCGGCTGCTCCCGAATTCAGATTTCGTGCCTCCCGCTGCTTTATGGGATCATAGATACTTTTTCCTACCTGTTATTGTATTAACGGGTTAACGTTAATAGAGTCTTTCAACTTTTTAAGCACAGTTTCTTTAGAAGATCTAACAAACTAATTCTAATCAATCTCGTATATTTGTATCCTTTTCCATCCTTTGCAGTGGATGCTAGTCAAGTGTACAGCTGCGAATCGAGCATCGGAGCCGTGGGTCTGTCGGAGATACGTTTGTGCCACAAGTCCGAGTCCTACGACAGTTACAATGCGGACGCGATGCTCAAGTTTCAGCGCACGGTCGCCGCACGCGATTCGCTGAGCAGCAGCTCGGACTTTAGCAGCAGCCGGCACTCGCAGTCCAAGCTGACGCTGGCCAAGACTCCGAGTCCATACAGTTCCAGCAACTCGCTCAACTCGATGGACTCCACGGGCATGAACTACACAAGGACGCCGGTGGTGCCGCCCAAGGCGCTGGCACCGCCGCCCCGCAAGAAGCGTGTGGCGCCACGGCCGCCCAGCCAGCTGGTGATACCGGAGCAGTCGGTGCCCCAGTTCAACACAGAGCGGGACAAGGACAGGGGCAGCGAACCCGCCTATGCGGTCATTGTGAAGCGTCCACAGCTGTGCATGTCCACGCCGAATTTGGCCAGCACGCCGGAGTTGGAAACGGAGCTGGAGACGGAAGGGGAAAGGGAAAGGGAACTGGCCAACGAGCTGGATTGCAATGGGAACAGCGCCAAGACCTTAGATGGCGGACACTATGCGACGCTGGAGATCAAGACCAATGGCAATGGCAATGCCAATGGAGGATTGCCGGAGCCAACTCCGCGCAAGCGTCTGATCCAACTGAAGAAGAAAACGGCGCCAGCACCGCCGCCAGACGCGTCCCTGGCCATGTCCGCGGACAGCATCTCGTTGGCCTCCACAACGGCGTCCATCAGTGAAATGGCGCCACAGCCGGCGCCCAGAATAACGACGCCAAATCCTGCGCCGGTGACACCTTCGAGTCCCATTCCCAGCCCCGGAACACCCAATCCCAATGTGGAGCAAGTGCCGCCTCCTTTACCCGTGAGTGCGGCACCACAGCTGTCGAGCAATCCAAATCCGAATCAGAATGTATCCAAGGTGCTATTGAATCGCACGCCAACGCCGGAGCCGCGTTCCCTGAGCAGCGCCAACGAGGAGGAGGAGCTGGAAGAGCTGGAGGAGGAGGACAACAATGACGCCGCCTCCAAGCAGGCAGACTCCGGCATCGGTGAGCCCGTGGCCACACCCCTGAACTCCACATCGCCATCACCCGAGCCCGAACCGGACCGGGAGAAGGAGCATCGCAAGACACAGTTGGAGTCCAGCTCGGAGGATGAGGAGGCCATCAAGGTGTACAATTTCAAGACGAGCCGCGAAACGTCGCTCAAGACGGAGACGGAGGAGCTGCAGCTGCCCAAGGCCACAACGCTGGCGGAGCTCACAGTGCTCACAAATGCCGTGGCGGAGGAGGGCGCAACGGAGGAGGAGGAGGAGGACGAAGTGGCGTCGGAGCAGCCGACACCGAACAGCGCCAGCGAACTGACCTCGCTGTCGTCGTGGAACTATGCTGTGCCCATTTCACCGCCGCCAGATTTCTCCGATGTCCGGTCGAAGGAGCGGGGAACTGTGGCCAGTAGTGGCTCACCGCTGGACGGGATCGTGGACGAGCTGTCGTCGATCATCAGCCAACAGCGGCTGGACACGTTGATTCGCCAGGCGCCGGAGCAGCCACAGATTGAAGCCGCCAAGCCGAATCGTTTGGCCAACTTTAGCATTGCCGCCATTTCCAATGGAGGCACGACCAGATCGGGCAGCTCCAGCAACAGCAGCAGCACGGCGACAACTCCGACGACTCCGAAGACCATCACGCGAGCCGATTCGTTCCAGGCGATGGGACAATCGGGCTTGGGATTACGTTTGCGCAGCTCCTCGCAGCTGTCGTTGAACAAGCTCGAGATTGGGATGGGAAATGGCAGTGGGAGTGGGAGTGGAGGTCTGCATCCGAGACGCTCCTCCAGCGAGCTGAGCATTGCGGAGTCGCCGTCGCTGCAGAGCTTGGAGCTGATCAAGACCATATTGAGCAACTCGAGGAAGAACAGTCTGGCGGACAGTCCGGACAGTCCACAGCCAGCTCCAGTCCAAGTTCAACTGGAGACGATTGTGAAACCAAAGAAGAGTCCATCCCCAGCCCCATCCCCATCGCCTGTGTCCATCACTCCAGCTACTGTTCCAGCTCCAATTCCCTCACCTGCTCCCGTCGCCTCCGTCAGAGCCAGTCCAGGGGAGGAATCTTCAGCACAGCAGCCGGCACAGTCAGTTTCTCCTGCATCCACGGGGACTCCCTCATCCTCATCCTCCCCCTCTCCCGCCAGTCCTGCCTCCTTCTTAGAGTCAGAGAGGAAAGTGGCGTCTTCTCCAGCTCCTTCTTCACTCTCCCCTACACCTTCTCCTTCTCCAGCAGCTGCTCCAGCTTCTTCCCCAGCTCCGTCTTCCTCTCCAACGCCTGCTCCGGCTCCGACTCCGGCTCCTGTTCCCGCAGCCAAGCCTCTGCCTCCGACCTACCGCTACTCGGGTCCACCCAGCATCAATTTCGCCACATGGAGCGAGCGTCCCAAGTCACAGGTGGCCATCAAAAACGAAGGAGATTACATATTTGGAGGTGCCACAACAGCTGCAGCCACAGCCGCAGCCACAGCCACAGCTTCTCCACCTGCTCCGCCCACAAAACCCGTTGCAGCGCCTGCAAAGCTAACCATTGAGGTGGCTTCGCCCATCTTGCGCATGGGAATTCCACGCAAGGAATACCATGTGCCCATTACGGTAAAGCCGCTGAGGGATGCAAGCGAGGAGCTTGAAAGGGAGCAGCAGAAGCGGGAGATGCAAGCGAAGCCGGCACAGAAGGAGGAGCTGCCCTCGAGGGAGTTACTGAGGGAGACTGTCAAGGAACCCATGAGGGACTCACAAAGGGATCTTCTGAGGGAGCCCTTGAGAGAGCCCCAGAGGGATCTCGTCAAGCCCTCAACGCTGCCACGTCCGGCGAAGAGCAATCGCTTCACGTTGCCCGCCCAAGCACACAGCACGCTGACATCCTCGACGGCGCCGACGACGACGACAACGATGCTGAATGCCACGTCGAGTAATTCGCTGCCACGCCTCCTGTCCACGCTGGAGAGGAAGACGAAGGAAGCGGAACCGGTGGCGGTGCCATTTGGACAAAACACGTTGCGTCGCACGGGCTTCAAGGAGCGCATGCTGGCCAAGGAGCTGGAGGAGAAGGAGCAGGCGTTGCGTGTGCGCGTCTCTGTGAATGGCATGGCCACGCCCACACCCACGCACACGCACACGCCCACGCCCACAATGACAGCAACAACAAGAACAACAACGGCAGTAGAGTCAAAGTCGATGATCATTAGGAGCAGCAAGCTGGAGCTGAAGTTGCAACAACAGCAGACGGAGTCTGCCGCACCAGTGGCAACTCCCAAAGTGGCAGCACCTGAAGAGACAACTGCCAAAGTGGCAACACCCGAAGTGGCTACTCCCAGAGTGGCAACGCCAGAGGTGGCAACTCCCATGTTGCAAGTGAAACTGCGACCGACCAGCCAAGTGGCAGCTAAAGCTGCCACTTCCTCCACGACGCCGCCACCGCCTCCAGTGGCGCCACCAGCTCCCGCCAAGGCGAAGCCCATGCGAAATGTGGGCGTGGCAGCGCCAGATCCGCGCACGCAGCTCCTGGACGCGATACGCAACTTCAAGCGGGAGGAGCTCAACAGGGCCTGAAAACGGAATCCGAAACGGAAACGGAAACGGAAACAAAATGCACAAAGCGAATGCGCAAATTTTTAAGTTTTATTTTCTATCGATTTATCGATTTATTTTTCTTTTTTTTTGTTTTTAACTTTTTTTTTATCAAATGTAAATAATTAACAAGTGTTGTTATACATGAATTATTAGTTACAATTTGCTGCTTGGCGCGCTTAATCAATTTTAAGCATACATAAATATATATATACTTATTTTTTTTTTAACTATTATTATTAATATTTTGTTATGATCCATGTTTTTTTTTTAATGAAAGAAGAAAAAACTTTGTTTTAGTCGTAAGGTCACAAGAACCCAAAAAAAAAAGTAATAATAATCAAATGAATAACCACAAAGCAAGCGAGGAAAAAATGTGCGGAAAGGCAAAAGCAAATTTTTATTATACGTCATATGTTTATATCATATTTTGTATGTTATAGTGAATTATAGTAACCAATTTTCTAACCAATGGGACTGGTCTACTTAGTCGTGTCAAAACAAAACCTAATTCTATGTTAAAAAAAGCAACAAAAGTAAAAACAAGTAATTAACTAATAGCACAAAAAAATGCAAAGCGAGCGATTAGCGAACGAATAGAAAGCGTTTATATAAAACGCTAATAAATTATTATAAATACTTACACACCACACACACACCCATATATATATTGTGCGCTGTAATTGGTTGCATATTGTATTGATACATTAATAAATAAAATGAAAAACAAAATAAAACAAGTTTTTGTAAATTTGAAAATGGCGCCAAAGAGGCAGAAGGGCAACACTGCACATTGATAATTCAAGCAAATGTTATCGATGATCTAGCAAATATCGAAAGTGGAATGTTATGCAATGGCTGCAAAACTATTGCATACAGCTGTTGACTAATCGATTGCTGGTTGATGTGAACGTGCTCTCGATATATCGATAGATATTGTATAATTTCATTTGTTGTGTTAAAATCAAAGGCAGGCAGGAAAGCGAGCCTTTCTCATCCAAAATGGCACAAATCCTGTTAAGAAACATCACGAGGGCCAGCAATGTGCCGCTGCTGACCAACTCGTTGGCAGTCGCCAGCAACTCCAACAGATGTCAACTACACACAACACCGGCATGCTGTGAGATTCGGAAATTGGCTCGACTGCGAGTCGTGGATAACAGTGATCTGGGCAAGCGTGCGATGGCCGAGGGTCGTCCACCGCGGTGCATACATGTGTACAACAAACGTGGCGTGGGCCTGATTGGCGACAAGGTGCTGGTGGCCATCAAGGGACAAATGAAAAAGGGCATTCTCGTCGGCCTCAAGCAGAAGCAGCGACTGAAGCAGCCGCAGTTCGATAGCAACAATCTGGTGCTTATCGATGACAACGGCAGTCCGCTGGGCACCCGCATCCATGTCCCGATACCAACTGTGCTGCGTACCATCCTCAAGGAGAAGACGTTATCGAAGGGCGCCGATTACACGAAAGTTTTGGCCATTGCCAGTCGTTACGTTTAGTTATCATAACACAAATTAACGAAATTGATGCCGAAAATAATTAATTAAAATTAAATAAATAAAACACGTTCATTGTTATAGTAATAAGTAGTATATTTTTGTTTTGTTTATCATGTATTTTATCGATCAGCTAGTTTAGTAGATGCCTAACGTAGATGCATGTAATGTGTGTGTGTCAGTGTGGTGTCTGTGTATGTGTGTGTGTGTGAGAGAGTGTGTGTGTATGTTTAAATGTATGTACATGTTTATGTGATTTAGTTTACAGTAATAGTTGTTGCTGTTGATAACAGAAATGCACAGGAGCACTTGCGTTAGACAGAGAGAGCGCAACATTTGTCTGTTGTCTTGCTTTGATTAACAGCTTTTGACAACTCTCTCTCTCTCTCTCTCTGTCTGTCTCGCTCTGACTTGTTTGCTTTTAACGTGAATGAAAAAAGGAACAAGATCAAATAAGTTTTGAAAAGCATCTCCCTTATCAATGGGGTAAGTACAGGTACAGCCTCCTCCACCTCCACCTCGTCCTCCTTCTCTGTCTTCGTCTTCAAATCTCTCCGAAGTATCTTTGTATCTCTTAGATATTGCCGGCACTATTGTAGAACTGAAAGTTATTGTAGTTGACCGGAGTCTTGGGACTGGGACACATGTAGAGAAAGTCATCGTTTTGCAGCTGGGATTGGGTTAAATTTGGCTCGCTGGCGCTGCGATGAATCTTGGGCAGCGTGCGGAGCATATTCTCCAGCATGTTCAGCAGTGGCCGGAACAGCGGACGCTCCTTGGGATTGTATTTGATGCAATCCTCGGCGAGACGTTTCAACGCCTGCGGCGCATCCGAGCGCACCTGACTCATGTCCGGACGCAACAGACCGCGTCCGACCATGAACAGTATCTGATCCTTGTTGCTAATGTTGCGATACGGCAGACACTCGGCCAACAGTTCGTACATGACGATGCCGAAGGCATAGACGTCCGATTGAAACGAATAGGGATTCAGCTCCTGCATGCGGATCACTTCCGGTGCCATCCATAGAATGCTGCCAGTCGGTTGATTCGCCTGCTTCTCGCCAGACCAACGTGTCTTGGCCGTGGCCAGACCGAAGTCACCGATCTTCACAGACAGATCCTCGTGCAGGAAAATGTTGTTTGTCTTGAGATCCCTGAAATGAGGTGGAAGAGAAGAATATCTTATATGTATATCTTATTGCATTCAAAAAGAAGGAAATAAAAAGTAAACAGGTTATTATTAACATTGAAAATATAAGTATTTGTTTATATCTTCGCTGAATTTTATCCGATCGCTACACATTGCGGAAGCATTACGATTTGTGAATATCGAATTTGGAATCTCTTATTGAAAAATTGTAATTTGGATAGCGAAAGAGCTAAAGGATAAAGTACTTTTAAGGAACAGAGCTCAATAATTGTACTTGAACATATTCACAAATTAATTTAAATTACTTGTTTATTTAATTAGAATGTTGTTGCTGAATTACTATTGTTTCTATTGAAAGTTTTCATTCTTATAATTTCAAAATGACGATGGTTTTTATACCCGTTACTTAAAAAATAAGTAAAAGGGTATATTGTATTCGTTGCATTGTATGTAACTGGGAGAAGGAAGCATCTCCGACGATATAAAGTATATATATTCTTGATCAGCATCAACAGCCGAGTCGATATAGCCATGTCAGTCCGTCCATCTGTGTGTGGGCCTAGATCTCAGAGACTAAGAGCTAGAGCAACCAAATTTGGCACACCGACTTCTATAAGCCCCACGCAGGTCAAGTTAGTTTTAAATTTTTGCCACGCCCCCTCCCATCTTCGCAAATCGCGAAAAGCCACCACACGCACCATTTTTAGAATATTACGTATTTTTTTTGGTTATTTACGTTATCTATGAATTAAAGCTATCATCCTACTTAAAAGCAACAAGATCGGACAAATAGAAAGGTGGTAATGGCTGATTTAAGTTTTCAGCAATGTAAGTAAGCCAAAAAGTATGCAATAAAAATTATTTTAAATTTATTTAAATAAGTAACGGGTATCCTAAAGTCGTGAGCTTGACTATAGTCCTTCCCGCTTGCTTTATTTGTTTGCCACTGTGATCGGCAATCCACGCTAGTGACATTTCTGTACGAACGGCACTAGCAATAAATACAGAAAAAACTTGCTACGTTTCTTGATAGTTTATTTAGAATAGTTCACATGGTCTGCTTTCGTCACAAGCGTGTCCACAGTGATATAAAATGTAATATCCGTTGTCTAAAAATTAGATATTAGAAATTTTGGAGCTTTCCTCACTACAATTTTACCCCGTGTAGAGGTTTTTAAAATGATTTAGTAATATAATCAACAATTTATCTTGTTAAAATGTGTAAACTTCTTGTCCTCCTCACACCAATCACATTGGTAATGTTATTCAATTTGAAAAGTGTGAGATAATCTTGTGATTGAGATTGATTCTCACCTGTGAATGATGTTCTTGGCATGCAGATAGTCCATGCCCTGGGCCACCTGTCGGCCAATGTCGATGAGCGTGTTGAGCTTGAACTTGGTCTCGCTGACGTGGACGTGCTTGTAGAGGCTGCTGCCCTCGCACCACTGGGTGACAATGGCCAGCGATGGCTTCGACACGCAGCCCATGAACAGCAGAATGTTGCAGTGGCGCGTCTTCTTCAGCATGGCCACCTCGTTCTTGAATGCCTGCAGCTGTGCCGGACTCGGCGTCTTCACCTTCAGCGTTTTCACCGCCACGGATCCATGCCAGTGTGCCCGGTAGACGGTGCCAAAGGAGCCCGATCCAATCAGTGGGCCAATCAAAATCTCCTCCGCTTGAATGTTCTACGAATTGATAGATTAGATTAGATGGATTGGAGCTGAGTTGCGTAGAGTCAAAGACTTACCCAGTTCTCCTCGGAGTTCTTGGCGTCGCGCGACAACAGATTCTTGTTGCTCTCATCCGCGGATCGAGCCCGAGGTCGATTGTGCTTCAATGTGCTGGTGGGCGAGGACTGCGTCGAGTTGGAGTGATCCGTAATGGGATGCTGCAAGTAAATGGGACACATACATATTTCTACAAAC
Organism: Drosophila subquinaria; assembly: GCA_037043405.1. NCBI lineage: Eukaryota > Metazoa > Arthropoda > Insecta > Diptera > Drosophilidae > Drosophila > Drosophila subquinaria. The sequence continues at coordinate 88,569 of JBAMBL010001865.1, forward strand.
TAACAAAAATAAAGACAATTTAACTAATTATCTCATTCACAAAGAAATCGAATTACATATCAACAATTACTTAAATATATATGTATATAAATTTAAATAAAACTACTATTAATTGTAGAGAAAATCAAGTCAGCTGTGGACAGAAAAAATTCACCAAGTGAGATCTTCAAAACCATCCTCGAAGCTGTGTATTTGCTGTGTGTTCTTGTTGTTTGTTTTTGCTTGGGTCATAAACTATTTATTTGTTTTATAAAAATATTTAGGGTATTCAGAAACTCAAATATTTGTGTTATGTGGCAAAGTGTTATATGTTGTAATGACAACAAACACACAGAAAAAAGTATATCACACCAAACATGCCCTGGGGTATGTATACAAAATTCGTCGTATTGAGACAAAATTTCAAAAGGAGAAAGGTTGCCAGACTGCTTAAAGTGTCCAACGAAGTAAGGTCACACTGAGGTTGGTATTGGTATTGACTGTGAAAGATAGTAACTTTTCTTGGGCCGGTGGCTCTACGGTTAGAGTCGCTGACCTGTCAGAATTCGAATTTTCAGTTAAATAACTAGGGTTCGAATCACACAAATGATAATTTTAGTGATTGTCCCTTAGGACAGATTTTAAATTTAAATAAAGAGATGCAAATTTTTTAAATTAGTAAATTGATTTTTTGCAGTGGCAAAATCATTAAAAAAAACAAGAGTAAGAGAGGGTGAAACCAAACGCATGAGCTAAAACGAAATAAAGAGAATGCTTGCTTTATACAAAACAGCTGTTCATTGAAATTTAACTCAATGATATCATAAATACGACAACAGAAACTTAAAAAGGTCACTCACTAGCTACAGTGTTATCACTTTGCCACGTAACACAAATATCATAGTTTCTGAATACCCTAATTGTTTGTTTGCTGGTCGACGATGAAGAAGGCGGCATTGTGACGCCAATTCACAAACCAAAACAGGTTGAGTTGGGCTCCTGACTGACTACAAGGACAGACTGATCTCACTGACAACCAGGTTAGAAAAAAGGAACAAAAACTAGGAAATGTGAATAGGGAAAAATGCAGAGCACGAAAATTGAAAGAGAAAAAAACTCTAGTTCATAAATATAAATAAAATAAAACCACTTTTTATAATCACAAGGTAGAATTAGCTTTGATTTCCTTAATTTCAATTGCATTTTTTCAGCTGGTAATATTAACTTTACTTTCACAAAGGAAATCTCCTTTCAGGGCTAATCGCAAACTCAATTATTGCTTGTTGATTTTAAATAAGTATTTTTTAAACTTATTCAGAATATTAAACAGCAGTAGAAAAAAAGTCCAATAATCAATTTGATCATTTTATCATAAAGCTATCATAGCAATGATGGAAGACAAAGTAAATTTGTAAATGATTAACTCTGCTGCTTTCGAGAGATATCTCAACCAATCTCATAGATTGTATGTCTAGTGTTGTCTAACATTGGCTTAAATCGGACTTTCAGGACTCTCTGAGGATATTAAATCATGTTCAAAGATATCCGTAGATTCTTGCTTTTGTTTTCTGGTTTAAGTTTTTGTTATTACATTTTTCTAATTACAAATTTCCTAGTTTTATGTTTCAAGTTTTCTGCATTCATTTTTGGTAATCTCAGGATTATTTGTGCAAATCCTAATGGGGTATCAGGGGTATGAAATCAGACCTGGTACGACGAAGATAACCATATTATTCAAATTTTTGCTCTGATTTGAATGTAATTTACATAAGATTTATCTTGATTTCCTGACTTTCAGATACTAGTTCCCAATTCCAATTCTTAGTATACTGTGTGGCAATCCCTAAAGGACAACAGAAAAGGACACTGGGACGGAAGAAAGGACACTTACGGGCAACGGGGGCCTCGCCTGCATGATGAGACTGCGCTGCGTTTCCGTGGTGAGGGGCCGAATGTTGTTGATGCACACATTGGGCGCCGAGTTGGAGCGATCGTCCTGGCTGATGCGCGGCGGACGGCCCTGTCGGTTGGCATTGGGCTTCGAGCTGCTGCCGTGGGCTGCTGTTGTGGATGCTGCAGACGTTGTGATGCTGCTGCCGCTGCTGCTGCAGCGCCGGCTGCTCACGTTGAAGCGCACGGCGTTGCCGCGACCGGAGACGGGCAGACCGACCGTGTTCTCCGGATAGGATGACAGCAGACGCTCGTAGTAGCTGTCCACGGAGAAGGGCTGACAGAGCAAGGGCACCCAGCCGACGCATCTCTGGTGGAAGCGGAAGTTGCACTGGCTGCAATAGAAGCCCGTGAACAGGAGACGGCGACAGCCCTCGCAGAAGACCAGGGAGAAGAATGTCTTGCGTATGAACTGATGCTTGATGTGCGGCCCCAGGGGGAACTTGTCCAGCAGCCGGACATAGATCTCCTCCACATGGAGGGTGCCGATGTCCGTGTTCCACGGTATGATATGTCTGTGTCCACTGTGCGGCGTCGTGCTCACCTCGCACATCGACGGCTCCAGCTGCCGCAGCTTCAGCGCCTTCATCAACGCATCGCAGAGTCGCGTCCCGGCCACGACCTCGACGGATGTCCGCTGCTGATTGGGCAAGTGGGCGCGCAGCAGGACCTTCGGCTGTCTGGTCAACGTGCCGCACTGACTCGCCGTGCCCGAGCCCGAACCGAAGCCCGAGCTCGAGATCAGACTGTCGCTCAGCTCGTGGACGTGTCGCGTCAATTGGCGCTGCTGCTGCAAGATTTGCGTTTGATTCTGATAATGCGGCTGATCCGTTTGATCATGTTGCTGCTGCTGCTGCTGCTGATGATGATGGTGATGCTGCTGCTGCTGCTGCTGAACTTCGCTCTGACTCTGGCACTCCTCGTCCTGCTGCAGTGCGTTCAACTGCTCCATCAGCTCATGCTCCTTGGCCTCCAGCAGGTGCAGCTTGGAGGTCAGCTCTTGGTATTCTACAAAATTCAAATCAAACAAAATCAATTAATGTTGAATGATAAAAATTAAGCAAAACGATCCTCGACACACCGAAGGTTTAATACTCTTGCTGAGGTCAGATTTCGAATTTCAACTGATTATTCCCTATGACAGCTATATGATATAGTCGTCCGATTTGAGCCGAATTTGATCAGCATGTCTATGATATTATTATACGCACATTTTCTTAGCTTACTTAATATTTGAGGAACAGCTAAGTTGTCCATATCAAAAGTGGACATTGATCCTCTCTATGACAGCTTTATGATATAGTCGTTCGATCCGACCGATAAAGTATTTTGACAAAACTAAAGTTTCATCTACTCATAAATTGAACTTATTTTATGTTCAGCTTAGCAACAATGGAAAGGTCATTTAAGTTCTGTTTGAATGATACAAAACTTTACAAAACATTCCAAATTTTCTCAAAAATTCTCAAACAAAAAATGTTTTGATGCAAAAAGTTTCTCTAAACAATTCTTATTGTGACTGCAAAAAGAAATTTTTAAAAATCTCATCGCTAGTATTTTTTATGATTTTTTGTATGGGATGATCTCAGAAAATTTGTGTATGACAAGGATGAAATATGGGCTAAAATAGTAACTTTAAGCAATTTTCGAAAAAATCATAAAAAATACTAGCAAAGTGATTGTAAATTTTGTTTTAGAATTGTTTTGCGTCCAAACATTTTTTGTTTGATCCCGAGGAAAAGTTTAAAAAGTTGACTTGCAAAAATTCGAAATTTTCAATGGGTACGTAATGGATTAAGTAAAGTTTTGTAGCATTCAATCGGTTCCTAGGCCTCATACGTTTTTCCTATGGTTCAATAAATAAACACTTAAAGGAAACTTCAACAACGGTTCTTTCATGGAATGAGGAATGTCACGACTCCTTTAAAGCGTTACATGTTGCATGACAAAATTAAAATACTCCTTTGCAAACTTATCGATAAGGAGATGTGTGTGTGTGTGTGTGTGTATTTAGGTATTTCTGCCCACCTGTTAAGTACATGGCTGGAGGCTCCTGGAGATTGGCAAACTTGGCATTCAGAGCATCGATGTTCTCCCGCGTCACATGCTTCACCAGCTGCACATTGTGCAGTTCCTCGGCGATGGGATCGTAGAGTTCGCTGTCGCTTTCGGTTGATGATTCGCTAGACATGTTGTTGTTGTCCGTTGTCTTGTAGCAGGCAGCTTCTTGTCCTTGTCCTGTGTTGCCAACTTTATAACAAAATAAAACACAAAAAGAACAACAACAACAACGCAACTCTTCTTCTTCTTCTACAGCTGCCTGACCATGACCCTGAACTTTTGTTTTCGCTGTTTGCCGTTTGCCCGTTTCCCGTTTGCAGTTCACAGTTGTTGCTTTTGCTACTTTTGCTTTGCTTCTTCGTTTATGCTTCTTTGCTTGCGCTTGCGTTTTACAATTTCTTTTTGCTTGTTCGCTGTTCGCTGCTGACACTGGAATATTCGCCACCCACGTCCGTGCTCGTATCCAATTCTAACCAGGAATCACATCGACATCCAGAAACAGCAGAGGCAACGGCGACGGCTGCTGCTGGCAGCCAGCGGCTGCATTCTTTTCACTCGCCCGACTTTTAATTGATTAAAACGCGGCTCGCGGTTGCTGTTTCTATTCCTACCACCTGCTACTTCTGCTCACGGTTGCCACAATTGGCGTTTTTGCGCCAAAACTGGCTCTATTTTGTCCTGTTGGCGCAATGGCACCTATTTTTTCGAATCGGCTGATTTTTTCATCAGTTCAGAATTTGGTTGTTGTATGTTGCATTTGTTTACACATGACGTGCGCTCATGAGCAGCGCCGCTATCACTTTATCTCTTTCTCTCTCTCTCTCTCATTGTCAGAAAACAGACAGCTGGTAAGGCGGCCATTAAACACTAAAAACTAGCCGCACCAGTCACTCCAGTGTGCTGCAAAGCGTCCTCTCTCTCTCTCTGCGTCCATCTACTTGCTATATAGCAACATATGTTAGCGCTGTTCTGCGCGCCTGCGACACCCGGGCTCGATAACTGCTCATCGTACATCTATCGATATTTTATTGTTGCAGTCGGAAATCGAATAGTTTCGTCTTTAGTTATGAAAGACGTCGCCCGACCGCCACAATTTGTCGACTGTTCGGCGCGCAATTTAAAAAAAGAATTCATGTTATAACAATTGTGTTGACAATAAGATTGTAATTAAAAATGCAATTTAATTTTTCATTTAGATAAGATAAAAGTGATAAGTTTTATTACAAAGTACATATATTTTTTTAATCGACATAATCACATGATAAAACGCACAACGATTCAGTTACATTTCCATCTGTTTGGGCATTACAAAGTACTCATATAATAGACACCCTTGCACTTGGCGCACTTGAGTTTGCGACAGCTTTTCAGGTCCTTCGGCTCGGGCCGCAGGGACTCAAAGTACTTGGCGATGACGTCCAGGATGTCTTGACGACGTTGCTCCAGAAAATCGACGGCACAGTCTTCATAGTGACTGATGCAGTGCATCAGCATGCGGTAGAGCACCAGTTCGGTGGACACAAACGTATTCAAGGTGCGATCAATGCCGTCCACATTCTGTTCCACAAAGTTGCGCGTCAGCTGCATGAGCAGCTGCGTCGCCTGGTCACTAAAGTATCGCGTCATGCCGTCGAGCACGTCCATGAAGCTGGCCAAGTTGCCAATCTGCTGAACAAACTTGTTGCCAAACCGACTGATCAACTCGGCGACATCCAAACGCATCTCTCCGCCCACGCCGGGAATCACAAAGCTGGGCAGGAGACCAGCTGATCCCACAGCTGCCAGGACTGTGGCTCCTTGTGCCAGATGAGCGTGAATCTTGTACATGGAGAGCAGCGCCTCCTTGATCGGTATATCGTTGAGTGTGCGCACAATGTCAAACTTCTTGGCTCCCGTCGTGGAGTCGCCGCTGTGCAGCTTGGAGGATTCCCGCGAGATGCGATCCAGGACTTTGCGGGTCTGATTCCGCAGAGCTCGACGCAAGCTGGAGCCGTTGGTCACCTTGGCGGCAATGCGCAGATTGTTCACCGAGTGTGTGAAGATCAACAGGCTAGAGGCAATCTGGAGCACATCGTAGCTGCTCAGCGACTGGTCGTCGCTGATATTCAGGTACAGGTCGAAGACGCTGTTGAGCACGCCCGTGCCAGAGATGACCAGGGACGAGACATTGATGCCCTTCACGGCCAGTTGGGTGGTCAGACTCGCATTGCTGCTCATCACACTCAGTGCTGTGGTGGCTCCAGTGGCGCCCAGCCCGACCACGCCCCCGGCCACGCCCAGCCAGCTGCTGCGCGCCTCTCGGTCCCGCAACGAGGTGCTCTGCGAGTGCCAGCGACGATCGATGAGACGCGTCGCGGACCGCACGGTGCTGTAGGCCGCCGTGGACACGCCCACAACGGTGGCTGCAATCAGGATGGGCGCTGCCACGGGCAGTGCCAGGGTGGCAGCCACGGGCACGGTGGCCACCAGGCCACCCACAGTCGCGATGCTGTCGCCGGCACTCAGAATCTTCTGCCTAATCCACGTCGAAGGCGTCGATTGAACCGTTAACTGCACCTCGCCATCCTCGCTGAATGTGTAGATGCCTCGCTTGGGTGCAACCATCGTGCCCTTGGGCAGTGCATTGTTCCGCACATACTGCTCCCAGTTGCCATAGACGCGTCCGTCCTCGTCTATGAAAATCATGCAGCAGCCCTCGCTGTTCTCTCCCTCCCCCTGCCCCTCGCCGCGCATGCACTTGCGTGTCCGGATCACGGGATGGCAGCTAAAACGGGTCGACTGCAGTGCCTCCGACTCCGTCTCGTTGGTGACCAGCACGTAGAGAATCGTCGAGAGCAGCGTGCGATTCGTGTAAATCCGTTGTTTCCACACATTGTCAAACAGCTGCTGCCGCTGCTTCTCCAACAAATTCGGATTCTTGGCGTTGCTCTCGCAGATTATATTCGCTATCTTTAGCTTCAGCACATCCGACTGATCGGGGGACAAGCTGCAAATATGGAATTAGTGACACTTTACAGGATATATCACAAATTTCACCCACGAGTCCCAAATTATTTCAGAGCGCAGTCCGCTGCTCAGCGCAAAGTCCCGTTGTACGTCGAATGCAGTGCGCGCCATCTTTGAAACACACACATACACACACAGTGCACACAGCAAGCAAAGTTGACAAAATTACATTTATTTTAAAAGTAATATTAAAGCGTGTTGTTGCAAGTTCTTAAGCCATTATCCTTTACAAATATCATTAAGGTTTTATTTTGGCTACAATTGAATGGGAGCTTTCAATTTAAGTCGAGCTGCCGCTGCACGATTACTTGTAGCTGAGCGGGCAATAGTTATCGAACTGCAACGATTATTCGATTATTTCATAAATGGGGCAGAAAATGTTCACTTATTCTTATTTTATTTACTATTATTATATTTAATAAGCACACCAGCGCTCGCAGGTTAATTTTTAAAACTAAAGAATCACATAGAGATATATCGATGTTGTTCCGCATTCCAATATCGATTGGCTAACGTGACGTCACAACTGACCCTTGTATAAGACATATCGGTCGTTGTGCGTATCGCTATCTACCCTGTCTGCATAGCAGCTTATCGATATATATCGATAGCCATTGGCAAAGTATTATTGTTGGTATTGTTGTGTGTGTGTGTGGTGTATTTATAAATAAATTGTATTTGTTTTTATAGAACGCGCATTTAATTTGACTGCATTTAAACATACATAAACACACATTCATCGACACACGCACACATACAACAATAGAATGTTAGAAGATGCGCATGCGCGGCCGCAGATTGCTACCAATTGTCTTATCGCTAATCGTAATCATAATATTGTGCATCAGCTACATATCGAATCATCTGCGTGAGAGAGACAGAGACAGAGATGAGTATCTGGTTCACTTGCCCGCCAGCGACGAGAACGAGAGCGACAACGGTAGCAATGGCAAAGTCATCGCTGCTAATCCCATCCAGCTTAGAACTGGACCTGGTCCACTCTTAAATCTCAGCAACTTTGACTATCTGCTGGCCAGCGATGTCTGTCGACATGCCGAACGGGAGCTGCTGGGTAAGTGCCTTATATATATAGATAGATTTGATATAGCACACCTGATATTGTGTGCCTGAAATCGAGTGCGCTCGACTGTTCCGCTTGTTTATATATGTATACATATACTATATAGTATAATTAATTGTCTACTCCACTCCACGACAGCTGTGCTCATTGTCACTTCGTACGCGGGACACGATGCTCTGCGGGCGGCCCACCGTCAGGCGATTGCCCAGAGCAAGCTGGCCGAGATGGGATTGCAGCGCGTCTTTCTGCTGGCTGCGCTGCCGGCGCGCGAGAAATTTGTCACGCAGGCGCAGCTGGCGGATGAGCAGACACGCTTTGGGGATCTGTTGCAGGGCAACTTCGTGGAGGACTATCGCAATCTGAGCTATAAGCATGTGATGGGACTGCGCTGGGCGGCCAGCGAGTGTCGGCAGCGGAGCAAGTTCATCATCAAGCTGGACGATGACATCATCTACGACATATTCCATTTGCGACGCTATCTCGAGTCCCTGGAGGTGGATCAGCCGGGACTGGCCACGAGTAGCACGCTGCTGGCCGGATACGTGTTGGATGCCAAGCCTCCGATCAGGAACCAAGCCAACAAGTGGTATGTCACTCGGCAGGAATACCCGCATGCCCTGTATCCCGCCTATCTGTCCGGCTGGCTGTACATCACAAACGGAGCAACTGCCGCACGTCTGGTGGCGGAGGCGGAGCGCGTATCCATCTTCTGGATAGACGACACTTGGCTAACGGGCATTGTGCGCACTCGCCTCGGCATTCCCCTCAAGCGTCACAACAATTGGTTCTCGGCCAATGCCGAATTCCTTGACTGCTGTGTCCGCGACCTCAAGCTCCATGGCTACGATTGCGAGTACTTCGCCGGTCCAAATGGAGCCGATGCCAAGCTCTTGGTCGAGTTCCTGCACAACGTGGAGAAATGCTACTTTGATGAGTGCATCAAACGTCCAGCTGGCAAGTCTCTCAAGCAAACGTGTCTGGCCACCGTTAAATCGCCCGCTCCAGAGCATGGAGTGGCTCACGTGCAACCGCTGAAGTTGAGATGACCTCCCGATCTGATCCAACCCGATCCAACCCAAAGGAGTCAACAGTCACTTATTACTTGGTGCCGTCCAAATACAACAACAGTCTACAGCAATTCTTCTAGATTATACTTGCATTAGGATTAAGAGAATTAGGCTTAAGCATTCCATTGTGCAAACTGACATCACTGTCAACACTTACATATAGTATTAAGATGGAACAGTACACCGAGCTGCGTACACCGTAATTTATTATATAACTCGATTTTTTACTATACTCCTGTCTTTAATGTTTTATTTCAAGCTTACTTAAGCCCCATTCAGACGAGCACTTTTTCACCGACACTTTTTGTCACATTTTGTCAAAAAGCTGTCCGTGTGGCGTAACCACACAAAATTTCAAAGCGTCGGTAAAAAACTAACGCTCACCGATGGAAATAGAACACGTTCTATTCCATCGGTGAGCTATGGTGAGCGACACGGACAGCTTTTTGACAAAAAGTGTCGATGAAAAAGTGCTCGTCTGAATGGGGCTTTAGATAATTGATGGAAGAATTCCGAAGAAATGAGATAAAACCATTGGAAATTTACAATTATTTTTTTTCCCCTGCGAAATTTAAGCATCAAATGGGAATTGCTGAATAAGTTAATAACTTTCGAGCTTTTGAGATGACAAATCAATATTGATGAACAGTCTTAACTAGTGATGTAAAAATACATCGAAAAATCGACAACTCGTTTATTATAATTCGATAATTATTTTGACTAACAATCGAGTTAATGAATCGATTTTTATGAAAAAATCGACAACTAACTGCACACAACTCACACAACTTTTGGCAAAGTTTTGAAAGTTTCACATGAAAATTGGAACTGTTTCCCAAGGATAATGCGAAAATTGAGATACATATTTCAAAAAAAAATTCCGAAAACTACTGAAGATTAAATTCTGCAAACTTTTAAAATAATTGGGTCTGTTCCGAATTCTGAAAACAAGTCGATTTGCCGCAAAACGAGTTGATAGCTGTTCCGAATTCCGAAAATCAAAAATAAAATTGACGTTTTTCAAACGTGTGCTGTAGAGTCACCGGATTTAAAAGTAAATGCCACTTAAAGCTCTAAAATTAATACCTAAAATTAAAAACTCAAAACTATAATAATGTTGAACGTTTTTAGAATCGTTTAACATCACTTCTTCAGCATTAAACAGTTGAAATATATTTTAAAAGATTTTTTAAAAGCATCTTTTAAATATTGCATGAAAAACAAAACCGAGATGTTCTGAATTCCACTTTAATTTTTGTTACCGATACCAACTCTCGCAATCGAAAGCTGCTGAGTTGCTTTAATTGAATAACAAAATTCGAACAACGAATTTTTTGGCTAGTTTAGCTTATTTCTGCTATATTCAATCTGAAATACTTAAAATTAATTTTCGAAACCGAGTTCGAAAAGTAAAAACAAGCCCATTTGGATCGGAACTGGGAACAGCAAATAGTAAAACGTTCGTTTTCGTTTTTAGTTTTTGAAAACGTTCGAAATTCGGAACAGGCCCAAATATATTGTATTTGTTCAAGTGCGGCTTAATACGAAACTAATTTAGAAGACAAGTCATGGAACAAAAGAGCCAAATGGAAAGGGACGTGGAGGAGGCAGGTAAGTAAAAATTGCAATTATGTTTTTTGTTATCATTCTTTATTATCATAAATAGATTTAAATTAAATAAATGCAATACAATTAAGCACAATTTCATTGTACACGCTATGAAATTCTGTAATTTTGTAGTTTCTTAATTCATTTTTTTAATTTCTTCTTTTTGCTGCTTTTTTTTCATTGCGTTTGCTTTCTTTAAACTTTCTTTATTAAATTAAGTAAATGTGAGTACGTGCGTGTGCATGTGTGTTGGTATGTGTATGTGTGTATGAGTGTGTGTTTATGAGTGGGGAATTAAGCTTGGCGTGTATGTGTGGGTGTATGTGTGCTTGCGGCCGCAGTCTCTATACAAGTTACAAAAGAGATCGATAGATGGAGCTTTAAGCTTGTCTCCCAATCTATCTCTTTCTTACTCCCTTCCATTTTCATTCCTTCTATCCAGCTGTGTTTTTTGCATACTTTTTGTGCATCTCTTTCGTAACTTTATAGAAAGTACGTGCTCGCAGTTTTCATTATGCGTTTTGCTTTGCTTTTTTCCTTTTCTTTTCTTTTCTTTCTTCTTAATATACGCATAAATATAAAAGTGCAATTCATTTTGTTTTCGATTTTGATTTTTGTTTTCGTGTTTTTCTACTAATTGTTAGAGAATAAGATTTTATATAAAAAATAGGCTTGGGCGTAGGCGAATCGATTGTCGGCATTCGCTACAAATTTTCTGGAAATTATCTCACGCTCTCTAAATCTAAATAAATATAAATAAATAAATTGTATATATAGTAATTAATTAAAAAAAAAAAACAAAAAATATACGCTTGTCAGCTAATTTTCATGCAGCTGATCTGTATGTGTGTGTGTTTGTGGGTGGGTGCTTAAGGTTCGGTCTCGGTATCGAATTCGAATTCGAACTGCAATCGATATCCAAATTCTAGCGCTTTTTGCTCTCATTACCGAAACTCTCTCGTGCGTGCCGCAGGGCAGGCGAGAGAGCGCTGAGAGCTGACAAGCGACGACAGCGACAGTGCATGCCTTAAGTGCGAGAGAGATAGACATAGCGAATGAGTGTGTCTGTCTGTGTCTGTGTGTTGTGTCTGTGTATGTGTGTAGGTGACAATTTTGTTGTGTATGATTTTTGTTTTCCTTTTTTTTGCTTCCATTTTGTGTTGATTTCTTTTTTGTTTTGCAATTCTTGTTTCTCTTTTTCTTGCTTCGCCTAAACTTATGCTACGATTTTGTGGGGCTGCATCCATTTCTTCATGTAATAGCAGAACAATGTGGAAATGTAGAGCAGGATCATCAGCGCACAGGTTACGGCCAATGCGAGCACCGACGTCTTTGTGGGACACGGCTCGATGATGGTGACAGTCTTGTCTGCAAGAGAAACAGAGAGAGAGAGAGGGATATATGTAAGTAAAGGAGAAACAGAAATTAAGCAAGCGGGAAAGACTATAGTCGAGCTCCCGACTAAAGGATACCCGCTATTTATTTAAAAAACTAAAAATATTTTTTATTGCATGCTTTTAGGCACTTACATTGCTTAAAAACTTTAATCAGCCATTACCACTTTTCTATTTGTCCGATCTTGTTATGATTTAGTAGGTTGATAGGTAATAACAGTAGTTAACGTTAATTAGTAAAAAAATCCTAATATCTTAAAAGCTGTGCGTGTGCTGGCTTGATCTGCGTGAGGATTATAGAAGTCTGTGTGCCAAATTTGCTTGCTCTAGCTCTTATAGTCTCTGAGTTCTAGGCCCTCACACAGACGGACAGACGGACATGGCTACATATATCGACTCGGCTGTTGATGCTGATCAAGAATATACATACTCTATAGGACCGGAGATGCTTTCTTCTCCCTGTTACATACATTGCAACGAATACAATATACCCTTTTACTTATTTTGTAAGCAACGGGTATGAAAACAAGAGTGCTTACCTTTGGAGAAGTCTGTGCTGGGATCCGCCTTGAAGAATTCACGCTTCTCATCGCCAAAGTCCAGCACCAGAATTTCCTGCGAGATGTTCATATGATCCTCGCTCTTGGTCTCGTTGGAAGGACTAAGAAGAGTATTACATTAAATATACATATATTTTTGTTGCATTCAATTTGAAATTAGATGTGAACTCACCTCTCGATGGAACGACGACGTCTTCTGCCCAGAGATTCAAACGATTCCATGTTCCATTCACAGACGGCGGGATCGCAGGGACCCAGGCAATACTTGACATTGCATTGGAAGATGACGCCATAGCTCTCGGTGAAACGGAATGCCTCGTAGGTCGATTGCAGGGCATTGCCGTCGGCGGTGAAGCCGGGGAAGATGGTGGGATCTGTGGGGCAGCCATCGTCGTCGATGATCTTGAAGCTGGTCCGAGCATCCTTGGCCATGGCAACGCAGGAGCGTGCAAAGATGCCATAAGGAGCTGCAAATGATAGACGAATATATGATTAAAAAGAAATTCTCTGGGGGATTACACAGTGATGCCTACTATCTTCGGGAATCTCGATGCGGAAATTGAGACGATCGCCGATGCGAACAGTTTCCACCTCGCGCTGACGCGTGTCCAGGATGCGAATCCTTGGTGGTGGCGCCTCGGGCGACGAGTTGATGTGAATCATCTCGGGATCGCGTATGGGCATCATGCCGAACGTGATGTTCTTCGAGCTCATGTCATACGTGCACTTCACCTTGTAGATCTTGTCCGCCTTGGTCATCACGACGCTGTGATGCTGCAGCACCACCGTGTTGGAGTAGACGCCAGTCTGGAGCGAGTGGAATAGGTGAAGAGATCAAATTGAGGTCAAAGATCTTCACTTGTAATCTGTACTTACCACGCTCTGTGTGTTGCAATCCTGTCCAGCCATGGTCAGGTCGAGACGGAAGGCGTCCGAGTTGATCACATCGATGTTGCAGGTCTCGGAGCGACCCAGGGCGTAGATGCGTCCGTTGAAGGGTTTGTTGGTGCGCACCTGGACAGCGATGCGAGTGTCCTTGCAGTGCACGGAGACTGAGAGGGAGGAGGGAGGAGGGAGGAGGGAAGAGAGATTAGACTGATTCTTGTTGGATAAAAGAGAGCGAGAGCGAGAGAGGGAGACTCACCATCGTAACAGGTGCCCGTCTTGTCGCAGTTGACATCGTTGCGCGTCATGTTGGTCAGATTGGGATCCTCGATGGTGTCCAGGCTCACGGGCAGCGTGTCGATCTTGTCCAGCGTGCCAGGTGGCGAATTGGAGTTCGAGTTCGCGGCGGACTTCTCGCACTGGTTCTCAAAGTACTGGCCAATGGGCTCGCCGTGATCGATCAGCGGACGCTCGTGATTCAAATAGGTCGAGGGTCCGTCGGGCAGCGTCTTGTGGTCCAGATGATACAGACGGCAGTTGTATTGGGCGCCCTGGGGCTGGCCCAGATACAGGAAGGAGCGGCAGAGGAATTCCGATTCGATCTCGCAGGCCAAACGGCAGGCGGACTCGGAGGTCACCTGCAGCTCCTTGTCGGTGTAGTAATGGAGGCCCACATACTGGGCCACCTTCTCCTCGGAGACGCCCATGCGAGCGTTGGCAAAGGAGCGCGTATTCTTGCAGGCCTGCGTGGGCTTCAGGCAGAGATTCTCAAAGTAATCGGTGCCCTGGGCATCGACCAGCTGGACAAACTGACCGGAGCTGCGACGATCCGAGTCGCTGAGGACGCACTTCATGTTGTTGTAGTCGTACTCCACGGAGCGGCAGATGAAGCGCTTCTCGTTGAGGCAGGCGGAGAGACACGCCTCCTTGGTGCTCGTGTAGATGAGGGCGTTGTCCAGGCCGCGGATGATCTTGTTGGGCACCCGCTCGAAGGACCACGGACGATGGCAGACATTCTCGCTGCGCAGCTGCAACTTGACCATGTAGTACATGTTGGCCGATCTTTGGGGCGCCGCCGACGGATTGGCCGCCGACGAATCGTTCTGCAGCTGGCAGTGCGTCTCCTGCGAGGGCGACAGCGGATTCACCACGAAACTGAAGGCGGCTGCCTGGCAATCGGCCTCCTCGCGACACCAGCCCTGGCACTCGTACAGCGACAGGTTCTTCACGCTGTAGTACGTTGTGCCGGCAAAGTCGTAGTCTGTCAGCTTCTCGAAGGCCATCCGAGCAACTGCCTCCTGGGGCAGCATCATCAGCATGGCCACGGCCACAAGTGCCAGCATCGTGCCCCGCGAGATCATCGTTCCCGCTGCTGTTCGACTCGGCAATCCTTCGCCTCTACTTTTACTCTTGTTGGTGCTCGTTGCGATTTGCATCTGGAATTGATCGAAACATGTGGATGATGAGCATGGGATTAAGTTTGATTTAGATTTTCAGATTTCTTACTAACTAAATCAAGTTGCATATTTCTAAAATATTTTTGAAATTTCCCTTTTAAGATTAAAGCATATTTTAATTTTATGATTTTAGTTTTATTTCGAATTATATGAAATTAAAAAAAAATAGGTTTAATTTTCATATTGAATATCCATGATATCTCATCTGAGCAATATGTTTATTTGATACAGATAATAATTATTTGAAAGATGGAAATTCGTCAGTCTTTTCAAGATTCCTATATTTTAAGACCTAAAAACATTTAGTGTGTAAAACTTTCTAAATAAACATTATTTAAGCTTCTTGGATTCTCAGTTAATTTCTTTTACAAATATGTAAATTAAATTAATATTAAAAAATACATATATTTTTAAGATACTAACACATTTTACATACTAATTTGATATTGATATTGGTATTGATTATTGAATGGATCCAAATGTTAACTGGTAGTTATTACATTGAAATTCCTTAGTTTCTGAGACATTTTTAAAATTTGTGTAATATTATTGCATATAAATAAAGTTAAATATACTTAGTACCAAGTCATTTGAGATTTTGAAGTTTCTGAGGACAGACCAAAGGGCAGAGAAAAAGATATGGGAAGAATAAAGAACGAGGAAGGAAATAACTTAAGGAGACGAGTAAATTCAATTTCGTCACTAGCGTGGACTGCCACCCAAAGTGGTGTTGAAGTGTATTTTAGTTGAATTACTTTGTTTAATGTAATCTTATCTGCACGTTGCACATGCTGACCGCCAGATGGCGTCTGTTGATTTGCTAATTGCGGGTGCTGACAGCGCAGATAGAGAGAGAGAGAGAGAGAAAGTGAGAGAGAGAGAGATACTTCACATCCGCTAGCAAATGCTGCCCATTACACGCTTAACTGAACTCACAAACAGCAAACCAGCCAACCAATAAGAACTCCGCCTCCACCCTATTCCCCTCCCCACCCACTCTCTCTATCTCTCTCTCTCTTTGCCCTGTTCTCTTGACCAACTCCTTCGGTTGGCACAACAACAACAAGTCGCTCTGTCTTAGCCGCATTTGCTAAGGCTTTAATAAGCTCAGAGCAGGGCGGAAATTACAATGGCCTGTGACTTGCCACCCAGCTAGTTGCCACTTGCCACTTGCCACTTGCCACTTGCCACTTGCCACGTTGCGTTGTCCTCACACTTAGTGCGGTTGAAAATTCTAATGGCCTCGTTTCCAATTTCCAACTTCCAACTTCCAACTTCCAATTTCCAATTGCAATTCCATTTCTTGTGGCTTCCAGTCGAGCGTGCTGCCAAATTGCTTTTCTGTTTCTTGCCTCTTGTTGCAGCTGCCACAAATTTGACCGCATCCTCCCCACCCCCCGCTCACTCCTCCCCCCTTAGCTTGCCACAAATTCTGTGGGGGCGCAACATTGATTGACCCTCAAGGTGTTGGCCATGTTGGCCAGGTGAAAAGCGAAAGCCTCGGACTTTGACATCAGTTTCAGCCAACTCATTCACATAAATTGGTGAGTGCATTCAATGACTCAAGTGCGCACTCACTCGAGTTCTTGTGAGTATTATCGCCAATTCAATTGCTAGCTTTCAATTGTGAATACGAATATGAATATGTATATGAGTACTCGTATGAGTGTATGAATACTCAAGTGTGTGTATTATCTCTATTCAATATTCATTCACTTCAATTACTTTCCTCGACACTCATTTCACACTCATTAATGGCACTCATGAATGACTATCGGCTAAAGTTTGGCCAAACAATGGGTTAAAGTTGGGCTTAAACATGGGTTAAGCCTGGGTCAAGCATGGTTTGAGCTTCAACTGCTATTATATTGAAGGATATTTTCCCTTTCCATTTATTCACAAACTACCAAAGCACTCAGTAATGTATTCATTGGACAGTCTTGCAATTCACTTGCTATTCATGAATGTTTTCGTTGTCTTTTATTTATTTGATTTTTTTTTCTGACACTCAATATGTAGTCAATTTATTCAGCATTGCCATTCTGCGGCAGTTTATGGACTCGTGAATGTATTCATTTGCATTCGAAATGCTCTAAATGGACATTGAGATGCGGAAGTTCCAGGCAGGAGTTGGAGTATGAATAGGAGTATGAATAGGAGTATGAACAGGAGTATGAACAGGAGTATGAATAGCAGTATGAGTGTGGGACCTTGACAACTGACATCGATAACGATAACGATAAAGATAACGATAGGCATTTGAAGTAGGAGTAAATGTAGAAACATAAATTGAAGTTGAGGGCGTAGAAAATTGTGATCAAAATTCAAATTACGGATCGAGTTTTAAATCGAAGTTATAAATCGAGTTTTCGATACATTATCAAAAAAATGTTATTAAGAATTGTATGTATGTAATAAATATTTTGTGATTTCTACATTTTTTATACCTCTTTTATGAAACTAACACATTTGTGTGTGAATTTAGTTTACGATGAAATATATGATATTTTTAAAGATATTTTCAAGAATTTTTTAAGATAATCTCGGAAACAGTTTTAAAGTTTCCACATATTGGTTATTAAAGATCTTTTAAAAACTTCCTTTAAAATACTTGATAAGATAATAAGATTATTTTAATAACAAATAATTGAAACACATTTCCTAAAATTGTTGTCAACTTTTCACTCAAATATGAGCTCAAGTTTTTTAACCTAATTTCAAGCTTTTTATTATTTGACATTTTAATTTAAATTGGTACCTTATGAATTGAATCATGGGCAATTATTTAGATTTAACTTTATTTTATTTGAAATAAGAATAATAAAGATATATCTAAAATATTTAAAATTGAGCTCAATAAAAACTGCTTTTAATTTAATTAAGTTGAAGAATCTATGATTTTACAACTTGTGCCTCAAAGTAAGATTGAGAGAATTCGTAGGGGAGTAAGAGATGAGAGGGAGGGGGAAGGGGGAGGAGGAGTTCAGCTGCACAATTATATTAACATATTCAATTCAATTTGTTTGCTGAATTGTGTCCCAGGCAACAGGCAAGAAGTGGTCAGCGAGCATGCAAGAAAACCAGGCAAAAGGTGCATGCAACAACAACAGTGCAATTATGTCTGCAGAGTGAGAGAGGGGGCAGGCATAAACAGAAAGAGAAGGAGTGAGTTGGAGGGGGGAGCACACATCAAATGATTACAGCGCTCGGAACGTGGCTATTACAAACAATATTAACTGAAAGCTTTTGGCCAAAGCGAATCGCGCAACGCGCACAGCGAATGTGTGTCCAATTGGAGAGAGGGGGCGAGAAGGAAGTAAAGATGCGGAGCTGCAACATGAGCAACATTGACAGCGACAACAACAACAACAACGACAACAACGACAACAACGACAACGACAACAGCAACAACGACAACTGTATGAAATAAGGTGGCAAATGCGGGAATCTGCAGCGTGTTCTCAACTCAAAGCGACAGCAGCAACAACAGCAGCAACAACAGCAACAACAACAAGCTGCGACAAGCAGTGGCAGCAACAAGTAGAAGCAACAGCATCGCAGGGAGTCGCCTTGTTTTCTTCGTTTTATTTCATTTTTTGTATTCAGTTTTCTTTTTTCTTCTGTTCTCTTTTTGCAGCTCTTGTTCTACAATTGCCAATCTGCATGAGGCGCAGTTGCCACAGTTGCAGCAGCAACTGTTGCTGTTGCTGTTGCTGTTGCAGGCTGCGCATTTGAAGTTGCAAGTCGCAAGTCGAGCCAATTACATGGACAGCAATCGAGCGATCGACTGTGCGAGATAAACGCAAAACGCATTCGTTTACATTTGACGTCATTGCCACCGCGTTGCAAGTTGCACAGTGCCACAGTTGTTGCCCAGTTGTTGCCCAGTTGCTGCCCAGTTGCTGCCCAGTTGTTGCCAATTGCTAGCTGCCCAGTTGCCCAGTACAATTGCCCCTCACGACTTGTGCGTTATTTATAGCCCCAAATGCGAGTGAGTTTATTTTTGGGGCGTCCTTGGCTAAAATCAAGACTCGTCTTCTAATTTAAAGCCCCAACCCGACAATGATGATTCTGCATTTCTGTGCACAGCAAAGAAAAAATAGTTATCTGGATCAAAAAAAGTCAAAAGTTCGGGTACAAAATACTTGATTTAAGAAGAATTTCCTGAACTATTTTAACTATTTTTTATTATTATTTATTTAATATTCTCTATATATATATTATTCAAAAGGATTTTTTTTCAGTGAAATGAAATGATTCAGACTTTTTTTTTTACCATTTTAATGTAAATTGTGTTAGTTTAACAATAATATCTTCCATACATGCTAAAAAAATATATGCTAAAATCAAGAATTTTAAATCTGAATTTTAGAATGATGTTTTTTTTTCCGTGTATCCATCTTCTGTTGCAGTTGCAGTTGCAGTTTGTAGCTGGATTGGTAATTGGTAGCTGGAAATCAGCTGCTAAATGTTGCCGCTGGCTAACAGGAAATGCCAGCTGAGTGCAACAAAACAATTCACACATTCATATGGCGCCCAGTTGCAATTCCCAAATCCAGCTCCAAAAATAAATGAGAATCGAATCAGTTTGTGAGTGTGTGAGTGTTGCAAATATCTAGGGCCAAGTGGGCGTCAACCACGGACCCAGGCCACTCAATCAATGCTGCAAAACTGCAACAGGAATAACAAGAGCAACAACAGCAACAGATAAGAGAAACCAAAGGAAACTGGGAATTTTCGCCACATTTTAGGTACTGTTGAAATTTCATATACTCTTGCTATTAATTCTACTCATACCTTTTATAATAGATAAGAAAAATATATCGAAATTATAATAAATTAGTGAAATACTAATTAATCGGGGATGCCACAGAAGTCGCTTTCGCTTGAATTTCACTTAAATTTGTATGAAATTATCAAATTTTATTTTAAACACTCTTTAAACAATCTCTGTCTGGAGACAAAAGAAAAGACTCAAATTAATTAATAATCATTAATAATTCTTTATACATGTTTACTATAAATAGTACTTGGATTTCTACTAATATTTCCCCCAGCTGCTGAGTTTTCTTATAGTTTTATCATAAAACGATTAAACAGTAACAGAAAAACAACTTTTAAAAAAGCAGCAACATGTATTTTCAACCATTTTTGCCTATAATAGCTATATGATATATCTAACCGATTTGCTCGAAATTATTCCAAACTATTTAGCATCTAATCGATTTACCAACTAATTCAATGCTGTTTTCATTCATTTAAAAAACAATCAATTTTCTGCTACAAAAACAACTTGCTCCATATTTAGTTCCTTTGGCAGTTACATATATGATATAGTCAACCGATCTTGTTGAAATTTAGTACACATATATTAAATAAACGGAAACAAGTAATTTTAAAGTTTGCTTGTTCTAGCTTGTAGAACAAAAAAGTTATCATCGAAATAATTGAATTATAAACGAATGAGATATATGATATACTCAGCCGATCTCACTCGTTGTTTAAGTATATACCTTCTATTGTCAAAAGACATAACTCCAGCAAATTTCAGCAACATAGCTGTACCAAGAGCCGAGTTACAATGGGTAAACTTAAGGAGGACTCGGAAAATGTAGAGACCACGTTGTAAGGGTATGACCAAAGAAAAATGAGTGCAATATTCTTGCAGTATGAGCAGGTGAGTGTATGAGTGTTTGAGTGTACTCATCACATTCCTTTGAGAGGGTGGTGGTGTGGGGGGGGGGGGGGGGGGGTTCCTGGCTCTGAAGATCGCTGGGATGGAATCGCTGGTCAGTGGCGCGTACTTAGTTAGATGGATGATGCAGCGCTGGGCTGGGTAACTAGCAATCATGAAAATTGTACGCTTGCCCCCCATTGGAGTGGGTATGGGCAGAGGTGGAGGTAGAGGTAGAGTAAGAGGTAGAAGTAGAGGTAGAGGTAGAGGTAGAGGTATGGTCTTGGTCTTGGTCTTGATTCTTGGTATGGTTATGGGATAGTTACATTGGGTCTGCTTTCGCTTTGGTTCAGAGTTGGCATTGGCTCTGGCTTTGGGCGCCCTGTGGATGGCGAGGCAACTTTGAAACGAGCTAAAGGTTATCATTAGGCACGTTTACTTCCTCTTCGCGTACGGCCTCTAATTACGAGGGAACTGAGCAAGTGAATGCCATAACATAACAGCATGGAGATACGGGAATCAAGGGGGAACACAGATCACTTGAGCACATGAGCAGCATTAGAAAATACAAGAACAATAACAACAAGAAAATGTAGCTGGGAAGAACAGACAAAAAAAAAAAGTAGATATCAAAATGAATATAAAACAACTGAAGAATCGTAGAAGAAACCTTCAAAGGTCACTCCGTTAGAGAGCAGAAGATATATATCATAATCAAGGCAAATTTATGCACGAAAGCGGGACAGGCAAATGAAAAGAAAGAGCCGAAGAATTGAAGAATTGAAAAGTAACGGTGACAACGGCAGAACAAACCAAATCCGAATCCGAATCCAAAGCTAAACAGTGAAAGTAATCATATGCAATTAACTCAATTAAAATGAAATGAATGAGGGAATCAAATGAAATGAATACGACCATAAAAACTAAATAAAAAATACATATAAAAAGCCAAAAGAAACCGAATCAAAAAAGACCAACGGCAATTTTTGCCTCATGCACAGCAAGTTTTATTTTTCTCTCTCTCTTTCATCTTCTGTGTTGTTGCTGTTGTTGTTGTTGGCCGTAGAAAGGCAAAAGATCTTTCACAAAAAAAAGTAGTTCCAGTTTTAATTAGTCGCAGTGACAGTTATACCGTTATTTTCATAACTGTTGCAATTTTGTGAGGTTAGGTTGAAGCACAGTTTGCAAGCTTTCAATGAAAGAAACGCATTTGAAATTTGAAAGCAATTGAAAGTGACTAAATGAGAGTTGTGCACAGCTTTTTGTTGCAAATTATATTCAATTCGCAGTTTCTTTTGCAATTATTGTAACTTTGTGAGGTTAAGTTGAAGTAAGCCAACTCTAATTTGAGTTTTTCTTTGGCAAAATTGACAATTTGCCAGAAAAACTATCCAAGTTTCTATTGATTGTCATTAAAAGTATAATAAAAGTACGTTTAAATATTTGTTTGTGCAATTTTTGTTGCTTTGTGAGGTTATGTTGAAGTTAAGGGGGCCCAATATGAGTTTTTCTTAATTGGCATAAGAAAATTTATTACAAATTTTTGATATTCTCCTATCATGAAAATCATAAAATATATAAGGTATGGTTTCTTGAATCTTTTAAAACATTGTGGGGCTAGAATAAAATAAAATTTGAGTTTTTAATAACTAATAGAACTTTGTATTCTATATATGTTTATTGCTTATTGTAGAAAACTTAAAAAAAATCTATCAAATTTGGGATAGCTCAATTTCGTGAGAAATTTCAATTTGAAAGATTATTATATTATGTACTTTAACCCATTCTTTAGTATGAGCATAAATAAGTTATGTTTTTTTAATATGTGTGATTAGCCAAAGTCGTTGGCACTTTTTTTTAAATATCGTACAGAAAAACATGTTCAAAAACATTGTGTCGAATGTTGCATTTAATATAAATTCAGAAATGTATTTTTAATAATATTCATAGGTAGATAATTTCAAATTGTTGGATTAATTGTAAGAAATTGTGCAAAGTTTTGACTTTTGTTTCGAACTCAGTTCATTGGAAGCGCAAACAGATCTCTTTAGCAAATCTTGAGCAAACAAATCTCAGACTTGCCTTCTTCATATGTTCAAGATGATCTATCTCTCTTTCTCTGTCTGTCTGTCTGTCTGTCTGTCTTGCTCTTTTTCACACCAACACTAACACAATCCTTATCTGGGCTTCTGCAAGTTTTCAACACTCGAAACATTCGCGGCACATCGAACATGAACATTGCGCTCTAGGCACACTCATGAGTGTCATGAGTGTGTGAGTGTGAGTGCGAGTGTGAGTGCGAGTGTGAGTGTTGTGCGGCACTCAAAACGGATGTCTGGCCTTACAGCTTTGGTCTTGCCAGTCTGTCGCTCTCTCTGTCTCTCAGTTTCTCTGTCTTTTTGCCTATTTGTCTGTCGTTTTGTCCACTCGATCAACGGCGGAAATGGAGGTATTTTTTTTTTTTTTTTTTTTAATATATATTTGCAATTTGTTGTCACAACACGCGAGTGTCTCTTGCTGAATGAGTGTGAGTTCTCTGTCTATATCTCTCTCTCTTTCTGTCTCTCTCTGTCTGTCTTTCTCGCTCTTTCTCTATTATTTCTCTCGCCTTGTGTCTTTATCTACTTTGCTGCAATTATGCAATTTTCAATCATCGCAGTTTAAAGATGCGCAACGTGCAACCGTCGCAAGTTGAAGCACCTGCCACAATCATTCAACATTCAACATGCAACATGCGTGTGTGCGTGTGTGTGTGTGTGTGTGTGCGTGTGTGCGTGTGCGTGACTCTCTCGATGAGTCCCAGTTCCCAGTTCCCAGTTCCCAGTCCCCTAGTTTAGCAATAGAAGTGCGATGCAATAATAATTGCTATCGAACAATGGAGCCAACTCATGATGTCAAGGCGAGGCAACACCTGAGGAGCTGCCACAATTGCCAGCTGCACACACACACAGAAACACACATGTGTGTGTGTGTGAAAATATTAAAAGTTATAATTAAAAGCAAGCAATGAAAGGAAAAGAGATGAAAAAAGAAGGAAGCGAACAACAAACAACACGAAGCGGCCTTCGTCTTCTAATGGCAACAGATTTCCAACACTGCCACAAAACCCCCCTTCCCCCTTCCCCCGTCCCCCTTTCCTGTTGCTGCTGTTGAACTTACTTTAAATTATACGAAAAATTCAGTGCAAAACACTTTAAGCAAATTAAATGCCACGCAGAGAGGCAAACAAAATTCCTAAGCTTGCTTTTGAAAGCAAACGGGGCGAGTTTAAAGTTTGTGCCACAAACTAAAAGACATTATAATGACTAGCAAATTGCATTAGCATTGATGTTGTTGTTGTTGTTGTTCGGCAGCCAGGGCTGTGACTTTGCCACAAGGCAGAGCGAAAAAACGCTGCAAAATGCTGGAAAATTGCAGACATTTTCCAACGTTTTCCATGTGGAAATTTTTAGTAGTCATAAAAAAAAAGATAAGTAGCAGTTGGAACTATTTTAAATGATTTATAACTAAATGCTTCGCTGAATATGTTAAATTGGGGCAAATTAAATAGTAAATAAATCAAGCACATTAATTTTGAATTGAATTACATTTTAAATTATGCTGTAATAGTTTGAAATGGCTCAAATAAATGACTCTTAAATTAAAATCATTTTTATAAAATCAAAGTAGTTTGTTTGTTGTTTTAATAAAATAATAACTGAAATATATTTCAAAAATTAGATTTTGAGGTTATTTTGAGGTTAGTTTTTTTTAACTCCCAGCTTAGCTTAAATCAATTTTTATTGAAAAATAACACTACAAATACTTTTCACAAAGAATTTCCAAAAAAAAAAACTTAATGTTTCCTCAAATTTTCTAAGCTGGATATAAAAAGGTGATTGCAACAAATGGTGGCATGATTGTGGCTTAAACCAGTTGCGAAAGTTGAGTTGAGTGGCAAATCAGTTTTTGGACATTTGTATGTTGTGCATAAAACAAATGACTTAGAACACAAACTTGTTCTGTCAACACGGCAGCAGTTAAGCCAAGTGTGTGTGTGTGTGTGTGCATGTGTGTATGTGTGTGTGTGCTATTAAATGCCGTTACTAATTTGTAAAGTTGACACCCACTTAAAATGAACATCACATATACAAGAACTAGTTTGGGGCATGCAGCTGTTCATGCCCCTTGTCGCTTGCCACTCCCCCTCCCCTCCCTCTCTGCCATCCGCCTCCCTCGTTCGCCTCTGTCGCTTAATTCGCGTGATCGGCGTGAATCGCATGCGATATGATTGAAACAGAAACAGAATCAGGCTGACTGCCTGTCAGGGATGTGCCACAGGTGTTGCAAGCTGCAAGTTGCAAGTTGCAGGTTTGCCAGTTGCAAGTTTGCCAGTTGCAAGTTGCATTCGTTGCGCATTTAACGTCAAAAATCCAATCGAAAATGGAACAATATTTAAGCAACAAGATGGCGAAGGGAGAAGCCGCCAGTTGCCAGCGAAAGGTGGCCAGATTGTTGTCTCCTTTGGTCAAAGTTTTATGTGTTGCAACTATTTGTTGTTCTATGCTTTTTTGTGGCCTTAGAACCGGATATTTATTGCATAACAAGTTGAACGCAGCGATATCGCAGGATAGGCGAAGAGAAGCTCAGTTCCCGACTTCAACTCCAACTCCGACTCCAACTCCGAGTCCAACTTGGACTCTAATTCGGACTCTGCAGTTGGACTGCCTCAAGGTTGTTTCAGCTATTTGAAAGTGCAGCTTCCCCTGATGCAGTTGCCAGATATGTGCGAGCCACTAAAGTGGAAACGGGGCGTGGTCTTTGCCCACGCCATACAAATATGCTGAGATTGGAGAGGAGCAAGTACACAGAAAATAACAAATCCGGTATTTCGAAATACTTGATACAAGAACAAGTGTTCAATTCCTTCTCTAAAAATGTTTTAGGCATTTTTGACTTTTTAAATGCCAACAAAAATAGCCTGAATGAATAAACTAATAAAATATGTACATGCTAAAATCTAGAACTTTAAACTTGAATTTCAGAATAGATTTATTTGTTCTGTGTACACTCCTGACAGTCTTATTCCGACAGGTCACAGCACACTGTGTCACATTTCAGAAATTCCTCATGCAAATGCAGCTGTCAAGGAGACAGAGACAGAGAGAGGGAGAGGGAGAGAGAGAGGAACAGCTAGTGGGTGTGGATGCAGCTCAATCGTTCAATCGTTCAATTGTGTGGCGCATGTTCGGCACTTCGATTTCGATCAGCTGTGTGGGCCGCGGTTCCTGGAAGCAGCCAATTCCGCGGCACGAAGCAGCAACGACCTCGAATTAGGAATGGGCTTCGAGTGTGGAAAAAGTATCGATACTGACATCGGTCATGAATCATGATATTAAGCAGAGCATCATATCGTTATAATTTACAATGCAATACCATTCCATTTCAAAATATATATTATATAAAACGATATTTATTAAATTTCTTTAACAAATATTTATTGGTTACA
This sequence comes from Drosophila subquinaria, assembly GCA_037043405.1. Taxonomy (NCBI): domain Eukaryota; kingdom Metazoa; phylum Arthropoda; class Insecta; order Diptera; family Drosophilidae; genus Drosophila; species Drosophila subquinaria. The sequence goes on from JBAMBL010001865.1 coordinate 114,779, forward strand.
ATTGAAAAACATTTTGCTAAAAAAAGGCATAAAAATATATAATTTATTAAATATATTTCTTTTTGCCTATTATTCAATGATCTCTATCAACCCAAAACATGTTTAATAAACTTTAAATTCGAAAATTGTTTGCAAATGTCAAAGAAATTGCTGAAAGACTAAATTTATTTTTAAATTTTAATGAATTAAATTCAATTAGTTTATAGGTAAAATAAATTTTTATAAAATCATATTTATTTAGTCCATAATATATACATAAAACTTTCTAATTTATTTGAAATTTTAAATCAATTTTGTGTAGATTTTTTATATAATTCGTTTTACTATCGTTTTATTTTTTTTTTAAATTGAAGTATCGTTTGCTTGTTTAGATACAATATCGATATCAACATAACGATAGCCATCGCTACTTCCAAGCGGCAACTCCGCGCTGCAACTTCAACGCTGCAGCTCGAGATGCGGAAGTTATGCCACAGAAAAGCCATTAGCCAAGAGAGCTGCAGCTTTAGCTCTCAACTTCAGCTCTCGACAAAGAACAGGAGTCATTAGAGCGCATTTGAGTCGCGGAATGTGGCGGATAACGATAGACAACGGACAGCGGACAACGGCCAGCGGACAGCAGACCGCAGTGCTGTTGGTCAGTTCACAGTGTGGCAATGTGGCAAGAGGACTGCGGCTGTGGCAAGTGCAGCATTGCATGATTTATGGCAATTATGATGATGATGATGCGGCTTCAATGCGCGTAGAAATTACAATTAATTGCAAAATGTTGACCCTCTATATCAAGCCAGCTCTCCAAATTCCTCTTTCTTCTCTCTCTTTCTCTTTCTCTGTCTCTCTCTCTCTTGTTCTGACTCTGCCAATTCTCATTTGTGTCTCAATAACTTCTATTGGCAAGCCCTTTCGTTGTTCTATTGATACAGTGTCTATAAATTGAAAGTGATTAGATTAATGCACATCAAGTGAGAAAAGCAAGAGTGATTAAAGTAATTAGCATTGGAAAATACTTAGAATTTAGTAAAAGTAACTATTTTTAATTAAAATGAAGACAATTATGTGACTCAATTTTTTTTTTAAGCTCCATATTATACAAATTAGGTCTTATAAACACAGCAACAACTTTTTTAGCAACCCAAAACAAACATTTTTTTAAATTTCAGTGTGATTAAATTAATTTTTTGATTTAAATATATTCAAAATTATATTTATTTTGTTTTAAGCTCCTTAAAGCACATACAAGCTTAAAGGATTCAATATCAAATTTTCAGCTTGGGCTTTCGACTGCAGTTGCTTGATATAAAAGTACATTAAAGCTTTAAATGCTATAAAAAATGTTCTGTTTTTTTCTTGTCCGGTTCTTGGAAGAGCTTCAAAGCTTTGTCATTTCTATATAGTTCTTTTGAGTGCGACAATGTGTAAGAACCACGAAGTATTCATAATTGCGAATACGTGTAAAGTGTGAATAACTCAAAAGATGTTGCTCAAAATGAACATGACAGCTTGTGTTGTCCCTACAAATATGCATAAATATAAATATTTATTTGTGTGTGTGTGTGTGTGTGTGTGTGTGTGTTATCTTATCAGTTTGTCGGATTGCTGCCTTGTTGTATTTTTAGCCAAGGTATCGCTCATTACAACACGCCTGACACTTTACCAGCTGCAACTGTTGCTGTTGCTGTTGCTGCTGCTGGCGCTACAGAGTGAGCAAGAGAACGAGGGGTGCAAATGGGAGAGGGAGATTTAGAGGGAGAGGAGCTCATTAAAAATTGTGCAATTTAAAGTTTCTGCCGGCCTATTTTTATTTTTAAATGCAAAACTCGCGCTGGCCGCACGACAAGACAATCAGGACATGGAAATAATTGAATGCGCCAGCAACAACAATTGTGTTGTTGTTGTTGCAACAGCAAGAGGCATTGCTAAAGATGCCACATGAAGATGACCAATTTGCTTGCAACATGGCAACATGCCACAACGCGACGGCAGCAACCGGACCGATAAGCAAATGCGGCCACTTGCGAGTTGCCTCTTCAACTTCTGTATGTGTGTGTGTGTCGAGTGTGTGCGAGTGTGTGTGTGTGTGTGTGTGTGTGTGTGTGTGTGTGTGTGTGTGTGTGTGCTCCTAAGTGGCCCATTGTGGCTCATTTTGCAGTTGCAATTTTAAAAACCAGCATTTAATTAAACCACAGCAGGACATTAACAACATTGTGGGAGAGAGGGGACAGAGCGAGAGAGCGAGAGAGCGAGAGAGAGAGAGAGAGGCAGAGGGAGGAAGTTGCCGCACGTGACGTTGCAAAGTGGCGAACGTGGAATGGAATGGAATGCCATGTTGCATGCTGAATGATTGTGCATGTTTTCTGTTGTGTTTTCGCTGTGTTTGTTACGAGTCAGAATGTTGTGTGTGATTTTTATGGCATTTTACACACACACCACACTCACACACACACCACACACACACCACACACACACCACACATTTGTACCTTCCTCACATACTTGCCACAGCAAATACTTTTCATTTAGAGCTTAAATGCGGCACGCAACTTCAACTGTGGGAGAGACAGCTTCAACTTCAGCTTCAACTTCAACTTCATCTAAAGCTACCGCTTGGCACGACTAACAGATGCCCTGTAATCGTATTCAGAGCACAGTTTTGGCTGTTTTAGTAGGAATAGTAGCAACAATAAATGGTAAGCAGTAAACATTTCCACAATTATCTGATTAATAGTACAGTATGTTGTAGTATAGTAGTAGAAATATTAGTAGAAGTATAGTAGCAACAAGTAGTAGTCGTTGTGTATATGAAATAGTAGGGGCAGTAAAAAGTAGAAATAGTTATGAACGAGTAGTAATAGTATGAAGAATAGTAGTAAAAGCATTTAGTAGTATTACCAAATAGTAGTACTGCAATTAGTAGTATTACCAAGTAGTAGTATTAACAAATATTAGTAGCAAAAGTAATAGTAGCAGCCATTAGTAGCACTACCAAAAAGTAGTAGTATCAAATAGTAGTATTACCAAGAAGTAGTATTAACAAATAGCAGTATTATCAAGTAGTAGTGTCACCAAATAGTAGTAGCTGCAAATAGTAGCAGCAAGAGTAATAGTAGTAGCAAGAATATTAGCAATAATAAGTAGTAGTAGAAAGAGTAATAGTAGTAGCTGCCGCTCGCAGCGTGTTGCCAAAGTTTGCGGTCCATTATTTGTGTGTGCTGTTGCTTTTACAGGGTATCAGCAGGGAGTGCAACCTGAGCTGGGCATGATGGATGGCAACAATGTTGTCATTGGCTCAAACATTAATAACAACACAACACAACACAGCAGCAGTTGCCAGTGGCAGTTGCCGTTGCCGTTGCCAGTTGCCGTTGCCAGTTGCCTTTGCAGCAGCTGAGAGACTGCAAAACAAAAGACTTAGGCAACAAACTTGCGCTGATTTGTCTGCACTGTTGCTGTTGCATCAAATTGATCATGCGCATCAAATGGAAATTGTTGTTGTTCATTAGGCAGCTATTAGCTGGTTAATGGCCACAACATGGCCAAGATATGGCCCAAGAAAATGGCCGAGAAGGTAGAGAGGAACAGCTTTGATTTTAATCGCAACAACTGCGCCAGTTGCCACCTGAAATGTACCAATGTGCTGTTACTGTTGTTGTTGTTGTTGTTGTTCTGGTTGTGGTTGTGGTTCGAACTGGGGCTTAGCAAACGGCTTGGGCCAATTCGAATTGGTGAAAAGAAATTACGCGCATTTGTAACAATTATTTGCCATTATCAATAAAATTAAGCCGTTTCTTTCTCTTTCTAACACTATGACTCACTTTATTTCTTTTTCTATCTCTGTCTCTCTCTTTCTGTCTTTCTGTCTCTTTCTCTAGCTGTTGTAATTGAAAGAAAGCTGAAAAACCAATAGGAAAATTGAATATTCTTTTAATGTTTGCGTAAATTACGCGAGTGAAAGAGCAGCAGATGAGAGAGAGAGAGAGAAGGGGGAAAGTGTCAGAGCAAGCTGAGAACTTGGAAGTGCGTAAAAGTGAACGACAGCGTGAGAGAGAGAGAGAGAGCGAGAGAGATGGGGAGAGAGGGAGAGCGAGAGCGGGTGATAGAGATTACGAGTCTGAATGAATGAGTGTTATTTGTTTAAGTTGGCTTTAACAGCTTGCGGCCGTTGCCGTTAGTTGACCTGGTTAACAGTCTGAGATAAGCGTTAGAATACAGCAACAACAACGACAACAACGACAAAACGGAAATCAAGCACACAACAGACAACAACAACAACTAAAGATCTTTGAGAAATGACTGCATAACTCAGTTGTTGCCATGGCCGTCGCCTTGTGAGCCAAGTTAAGAGCAGACAGCAGATCGGCAAAGCGATAGAAACAGTTGAAGTTAAAGTTGCTGTTGTTGCCGGTCTGCCCCCGATTGCCCATCACACAATGGGGCGCATTGAAATGCTTTTCGATTTGAATTGTGCATTTGCCACAGCACAGAAGATTCATGTTGCTGCCTGTCTGTCTGACTGTCTGTCTGTCTGTCTGTCTGCTGCATTGACTGTCACAAAGGTCGCCTAATCCGCAACTCGCGACCACGTAGCAGCAACAACAGCAACAACAACAGCGCACTGAATTAAGTGGCAAGAACGCGAACATTCAGGGCCTGTCATTAGTCTCAGCATCATGATCATCTCATTTCCATTCTCATCTGCATCATCATCATCATCATCATCATCAGCATCATTATCTTCATCATCATTTTGTGATTGATCAAGTTGAATGCTAATGCATTTGGCAGTGCCAACGCTCGTGACAGCTATCAATGAGATGCCCCTTCCAAAGGGCAACATTCTCATCATACATACACACATGTGTTGCACATGGAATTCTTGCTTCAGCTCGATACACTCAGTGGCACAAAATTGATGCAAGCTTAATGCATATATTCTTGTATTGCTTGACAGATATTTTGATTAGGTCAGTTTTTCAGCAACTCTTTCAGAGTATTAATTTTAAATCAAATATTCAAATCAGTTCAACGATTTAGTGAAACCATTGGAATCTTTTGCTGTAGACCCTGGGAATGACATCTTCCATTTTGTGGCACAATATTGAAAGAAACTAATATTATATCGATTGTCCAGAATCATTTATAATATTAGTTTCATAAATATAGTTCATATAAATTCAAACATTAATTACTTTTCAGCATGTTTCTCCACTTCTTCCAACTTCTTAACATGCTGTCAACATTTTACTCGTACATATTAATCCACTTTATGCAGCTTTCTAAACAAAACACTTGGTTTGCTATAATTTGTGTGCTTCAATTTAGCATGATAAAATTGTTCAAAATGTTAATTCATTAGGCTTTTCTTATTAGCAAGCTTACTCTAATCGGTTCTCAATTTTTAATCAATTTCCATTAGTTCATTTTTTCCTAGCTTTCAATGATTCAGTTGCCTTAAAAATATCTGATAACTTTTAATTAGCTTTCCAAACTTAATCCACTGAAATTCGTTGTCCACAACAAGCAACTTTCAAGTCATTTCAATTACTTTCGGAAGGACTTTCGTAATAACATTATTTAAATCTGAAATTTTCCATTCTTGTAGCATATAAGATTGAAGATTAGCCATTTCTAGAAAAATGGAAAAATTTATACGCTTTGCATGCTTATTAGTCGATGAATTGAGCTCGATATAAATGCGAACTGATTCCCAGTTGAGCTCGGTAGGATCGAGTTGCGAAGCTTTGCCCGCACTCTTGCAACGCAGGGCAAGTTGACAGCGTTGGCATCAGATTAGAAGTCGACTTGCACGGTGGCACTGTTGCGCCACAACAACAGCAGCAGCAGCAACACCCACAACAATGAGCTGCAAATGCGGTCACAACACATCGTAAAGTGGGCCAAGTCCCGCACACACACACACACACACACACACACACACACACACACATGACAGTTGATTGTCAAAAGATTTGGTTGCAGCAACTGTTAACGGTCTGTGCACAGTGGGGCATGCAAATTCTCATCTCCCAGTGCTTGTGGGTCAGACATCAGCTGGATGAATACGAGCTGCGATTTTTTTTTGGTTTTTTTCTGTTTTTTTTTGGCTTCTCTCGGCTATTTGACGCCATTTCGACTTAGTGGTCTTGGCCGACAAATCAAACCAGTTTCACCTGCTCTCTTCCTCTCTCACTCTTGCTATCGCCGTCTTTCTCTTGTCAGGCTGTCAGTAAATGAGTTTTTGCGGTCAATCTGCGCGTGAGTGCGATGCTAGTGAATGCGATAGCTAGCGGCAATCGTAAGTATCGATTAAATACGTTATTAACTTTTAAATTTATAAAAAGCTCTGCAGTACTATATGTAAATAATGTGCAGAATTTTTTGCGATGATTTTCATTTTTATCGATTATCTGCAATTATCGATAAAAATGCACAAAAATGCATGAGCAATATAAAAAATGTTCTGAAACATATTATTATTATATTTATTTTAAATTATTTTTTTCTATCTCAACCGATTAGTCCGCATTTATCGATAACTTAATCGACAAAGTATGAGCTCTAAAAGAACTTTGAAGAGTTTTTGATTAGTATAGGCTATTGTTTGTTTAGAAAATGTATCTTCAGTTTTTGGAACATTCTGTAGTTATCGATAGATTTTCAATTGTAAAATATACCAAAATTAATTGCAGGCTAGACTTAAAATCTATGCTCTAAGCATTAATCATCTATTATTTGGCTAAAATCAATTATCCGTGTAAATGTTGAACTGTTAATAGCTTAACATTTTTTAATTTATCGATTACTTTCAATTGGTGAAACTTCATTAAGAAGCTCGCGGCGACAGTTGAATGTGATTTCTACGCTTATTTTTTCAGTCCAATTGTCGTTCAGTCTCAATTTGCTTGAGTCAGCCTCTTTCCCCTAACATTAAAGCCAACTGCTTGCGCTTTGCTCTGATTTTCACTTTGACATTTCTGTTTTCTTTTTTTTTGTTTACGAGTATTTGTCGGTTGACTTTTGGTTGTTGTTATTCTTAATGTGGAGCTAGCGATCTCTCCTCTCTCTCTCTCTCTCCTCTCTCTCTGTCAATTGAACGCGACGTGCGCTGTCAAAAGGTTTCTTCTGCCTTTTGGCTTTTCCACATTTATTGGAAATTTAGCTTGAGAACTTTTCATTTTCATTTTCATAGGGCCAAGTTGTAGTTGTTTTTGTTGCTGTTGTTGTTGTTCAAGTTGTTTGCATTGTTGTTGTTGCTGGCGTACATTTTTATAATGCGCCTGGTTGTTGGCACTACTAGACAATGTTCTCCCACTTCGATCCGCGCCTCATTCACATGCCACTCAGGCTCGAGGGATCGGGGGGCGTGGCGGTGACTGGGCAACAGCAACGAAACAACAACACATTCACGGACGTGCTAAAATTCAGCATGCCACATGTGCATGGGCCGTGTCATTGTCCAGTGCCGTCCAGTGTGTCACGTTGTTGTGCTTGTTGTTGCTACTGTTGTGTGTTCCGTCGACTTTTTCCAACACATATTCGCGTACATGTTCCAAATGTCGCATTCGCCTCAATGTTCCATCGTCCGTCCGTCCGTCCGTCCGTCTGTCCGGTCTCGTGTGACATGCACAGAATTCTATATGATTTGGTGAAGCGAAGTCTCGTCTACAGAACCAACTTTAAATCCAACTCTGGCAACAGCAACAGCAACAGCAACAGCAGCAACAGTCGTGTCGCAGCTAATGGCCAATGCTTCCCCTCTCTCTCTCTCTTCCTCTCGTTAAATTTTTCGTACTTGATCTTTTTTATTACAATTTCCCATGCTTTTATTATGGCCAAAACGCGCCCTGTTTATAATCAGACAACATGTCTATCAAAATTTGTTTTGTGGCAGCAACAAATCTCAACTGAATGAAAATGAAATGAAATGAAAGAACACCAAAATAACAATCAATCATCTCACAGTCTCTCGTCTTTCCATCTGTACCCTGTACTTATAAAGAGGGTGTGACTTTAAGCAAAAGACAGTTAGTCAAATAAGTTGTACAATTGCATAGTTAAACTCAATTAGTTCTTAGATTTTGAAATTACTTTTTATCCACTTCTTAGTACCTCACACAGGGTATCTGCTAGTCTCTCACTCAGTTTTGAAACTACAAATAACTATATTCATATTTTTTTTTTAGAAACTTACCTTTTGTTGTTGTCTGCTCAAGTTTTGCTTTCGTTGTAGAATCTGAAAGTAAAAGCAAAAGATTTGTTAACAAAAATTCCAAAAAGACAACAAGTTGTACGTAATTGATTTAAAGAAATAATAATCGCATTACTGCAAGTAACTGATGAAAGAAGAAGAGCAAGCAGCAGCAAAGGTTTGTCGCTTAAGTCTTTTGTTTGGTTGGCTGGTTGTTGGAAGTTTTTGTTGCTGCTGCTGTTGTTGCTGTTGTGTTGTCTTCTTCAGTCTATTTTTTCCTCTTAATAAGCTCGTAAAATGTAGAAGAACAGCAAATTGGCGTAATAAAAGCATGAGCATGAAATGGTGGCTAAAAGCCCGCATCTATCGCATCCAAGTTGGCCCAGAGGCTGCCTCGATTATGCGAAGTATGTTAGTTACCTTCGGTTGGCTTATACTATCCCAACGCGTATCGCGCGTCGCGTCGCGTCGGTGTTGTGGTAAATTACCGTTACTTAATGACACACGACACGTACTGCGAGCGGTACACATTATATTATACTATATTATATTAGAGCAGTTGTTGTTCCTTGCGGTGCGGCCCGCTTCAAACGTGCTGCAGACTCGAAGCCAACTTGAGATATGAGGCAGTGGCAAAGTTCATTGTGGCAACTCGAACAGAATCATAATGGACGCGAGCTGCCTGCGCGCAGTAGTTAAAGATTAGCATTGCAATTGGGCAGTCAGCCGAACTAGACGATGCTGCCTGGTCAGACTGACTGAGCTGCTAATGATAGATGCTGACATGTCAGAGGCTGACAGTTGACGGTTCATGTGCTAAGCTAAGTTGGCCCTCAGATGATGAGCTGCAGCGATCACTTAATTGGAATCCAGAGCAATAGACACAGGGCTACAGTGCTCAGTACTTCCCATAGCTGATGCATGTGATGACAGGTTTGAAGAATTTCGGCAACTGATTATTTGAACAACTGATTGATATGAGATTAGTATCGAGTTATCGATAAGAAACTTTATATTGGTAATCAGTTCGAATTTATCGGTTTAAAATAATGGAACAAGCTCATATTCTGCTAATCGGTAAAATTATTGTTAATATAATTATGAAATTGATGGACCTCAAAAATATCGAAATAAAATTGCACAAGCTAAATTACAATTAATGAATTGTCGACCATCACAAATTTGGCTTATTTTCAGCTTAGTTGCAGCTAAAACTAGCTTTATTTTGGCACAAATTGGCAGCACTGCTCTCAGTGTGTGTTGTGTCTAATCTAACGGCGACTGGACTTTATAGAAAAGGTAAATCCGGCAACAAAAACTCAAAACCAAAAAAAAGAGAAGAGAAGAGAAGAGAAGAGAGCCTAACGACGTTCAACGCGACGAACGCATAATCAGCTAGCTCGATCTTGTATCGTGGCACAGGCCAAGCCGCGTTTCATGGAACATTTTTGATACGAGTATCTCTCGAACAGAATTGCGTTCGTTTCGCATAAATTGTTGGCCCTCCCAACCGCCTTCTTCCACCCTCCCACCTAACGCCTGCTGCCCTCTAGCGCGCACTTTGCAAGTCTTTATAATAAACCAAAAAAAAAAAAAAACATAGAAAGAAAAAGAACAAAAAATTGTTATGCATGGCAATTTTCCATTTTGAGGCCTCTGCCTTGTGTTTTAATGCCATGAATTACATTTGCCGTTTGCCAAGTCGCAGTTGGAGTTGGAGTTGGAGTTGGAGTTAGAGTTGGAAACGAAGTCAAAGTTGCAGTCGGTGTCCAAGAAATCATCCTCAGAGCTCAGCTGTGTCCATTGTTGTGGTAGCAACAAAAGCAGCGGCTGTTGTTCTGCTTCTGCTTCTTCTACTTGCAACGGAGGGACAGGGCCAAAAGTGAAATATTTTAAACACCAGCTAGGTGTGTGGATGTGTGAGTATGTGTGTGTGTGATGATATCTTAGCTGCTTCTTAAAGAATCTCGACTACACAGAGAAAAAGAAACAGAATCCGGGTTTAAGGGATCAAATCATTTCAAGGCGTTGTCTGAAGTTAGCAAATTTTGGATTTTCTTAAATCAACCAATTTTTCCATAACTTCTTTGAAAATATTTTTATTGTTGTGAATTTTATTTTAGAATTTTCTCAGTAAAATCAAATGTCTTCGACTTTTTTAAACTATTTTAATGGACATTGTATTAATTTAATTTACTAAACCATATGCTGAATAAATTCTTAAGAAATACATGCAAAGGTCAGGAGCTTTAAGCTAGAATTTGAGACAGGAGTTTTTGTTGCAGTGTAGCTGCTTGCCAAGTGGCAAAGTTGCCTGGTGTTGCAGTGTCAGTTTTGCATCTGTAAACAGAGCGAAACGAACACACACACATGTGTGTATGTGTGTGTGTGTGTGTGTGTGTGTGTGTGTGCCACGCTGTTGGCCCGTTGGGCGTGGCATGGTTAGATACATAGATTTGCATAGCTGCTAACGGACCCAACCTTTTTGGCGACCCCAAGAAATATTTGGTTACCTCAATGCTGGAGCCGCAACATATGCAAATTTACAACAACAAAAATGCCCTCAGCTGGGCCAGAGACAGCGGCAAAGACAACGGATATGGATATGGCATATGGCATATGGATATGGCATATGGTATATGGTATATGGTCTATAGTCTATGGGGTTATTACCATTTATGGCGTTACGATTGCAGGCAAAGTGAAACTCTGTTGGCTTGGGATTGGGTTTGGGATTGTAAATCAAGTCGAATTGGCAACTTGTGCATAAAATGATCTAATTAGCAAGGGCAAACATAACCTGAAATTAGCTTTAATTTATAGTTGCGGCATGAACTCGGTGAGTACTACAGTGGAACCTGTCTAAGCAGAACTTGCCGCAAGTAGCAATTAAGTTTTATTTGCTACACTGAACTTACTTGCAAAAAAAAAAAAAAAAAAGAGAGAGAGAGAAAGAATGAAAAAAAAAGAGAGGGATAAAGAAAGAGAAGAACTTGTACAATACAATATACAACTTTTAAAAGAAATTTCAATTAAAACTTTCGGAAAAGCTCGCAATTAACAAAGATATTCCATTTATTAGCCATATTTGTGATAGATCATTTCACTTTATAGAATACTTTATTACAATTAGATAATTCCTTTTAGTATTAGATTATTATAGAGAATTTATTTATTGGTTACTCCATTCAAATTCAGTTAAATTGAGAAAGCTTTAGCTTTAGAATTGTTTTTGTTAAAGAAGTTCTACAAATAGAAGTTTACTTTAAAATTGAAAATTCCTTAAAGGGCATTTTTTGATAAATCAGTTCATTATGAAAAAGTTATTGAACCAACATTTTATTTTGTGGAGAGGCATTATTATATTATAATGAAGTTTACTTTAAAGAAGTTTTATAAAGGAAAAGTTTCTTATGGGGCAATTTGCTACAGATCTGAAATTCATCTTGTTCGACGTCTGAAATGTATCTCGCAATGTATCTCGCAATGTATCTGGCAATGCGTTTTCAATGTATCGAGACCTTTTGCCTGCATCCTTTTCCTTTGCTTCAGCCAATGGCAATCTGGAGCCTAATCAATTGATAGCTGGACTCATGTTCTGTATACTCCACGCACACTCGACTCGCTGTAAACTTTAAACTTTGCATTCCCCAGCTGCAAAGTCTGTCTGAAAAGTCTTCCTCCAGCATTTGGCTCCCCCCCCCCCCCTTGTTTTTTCTATCACCTGCGGCAAAAGCGAACAACAGTTGCTCTTGTTAACCTGGGTAAGTAGCCCTTTGGGCTAACACAGACAGAGACACAGACACAGACAGAGACAGAGGCGACTCTTGTAGTTGGTGTCTAGTTGCACATCCTACAGAAGGAGGAGGAGGAGAAAAAGAGTTGGAAAAACATCCTGTTCTGACTGTCAGGAGCAAGAGCAACGTCGACACTGTGGCAACAGCAAATGGTCGCCATTATCCAAATGGCTGACATGCAACGACATTGATGATGCTGCTGCCTCACTCACTCTCTCACTCTTTCTCTCTCTCTCTCTCTCTTGTTTTTCGTTCTCCTGTTTTGGTCTTGTTGCTGTTGCGAGTTGTTTTTGGACTGTTCTAATTGCTGTTTGCCTCGTGTTTTAGCTCGTTTCGTTTTGGGATTTGTGTTGTGTGTGTGTCTGTGTGTGTGTGTGTTGTGTGTGTGTGTCGCTGGGGTGTTTAACTGCGATTTGAGTCACGTTTCATTACTCGTGATGCTAGACAGTAATCACTTGATTTTCCAGCCATTTGCCGGCCTGTTTTTGGTGTTGCAACTGCAACTGCAACTGCAACACGAAGGAGTTGCAGTCACGTCTGCTACCACTATACGTAACTGGCCAAAATGGCACACCACAAGGCGAAAAATCTTTGGCAAATTCTAATTTGGATTTTCTTTATGCTTTGATCTCGTGACGCTTGTCATTTGCGTTCCGAAACGAAACGAAACGAAACGAGCAAAGGAAAATAAAAGAAAATAAAATAAAATAAGAAAATCAACTCTGATCTTCATTTGCGCCTTATTTGCAACACGCAGCAGGCAGCAGGCAACAAATTGTGGCAGCTGGACGGGGCAACAACGCCGTGATAATCAATTAACCCGTGGTCAAATGGCCAGCTGCAAACAAAGAACCAACTTGCAACCTGCAACTTGCAACTTCAACTTCAACTTGTTGATATCGAATCGAGATGATGATGACGCGAATTACATTTAGTGTTAGACCTGATTGCGGTTGAGTTTTCCATTCCAATTCCAATTCCCATTCCCAACTCCTTTTCCATTCTTTAATATTTTTCCATTTGTTTTTTGTTTCTTTCATCTACTTTTTCAATTTCGCAGCGCGGTTAACCTCAAAAAATATAAAAAAATTAAAAAAAGAAAAACAAAAAACAAACCATTAGCAACGTCTAGGGAAATCTAACAATCTATGCCACAAGCAGAGCGAGAAGCAGAAGAAGCAGACGCTGAGACAAAACCTCAACCTCAATCTGACAGCAAACATTGCCACCCTGTTGACATGATATCTCATGAAATGCGATAGTTCCTCCTTCTCCTTCTCCTTCTCCTGTTCTTCTCCTTCGCCTTTTGATAATTTCCTTTGCGCTTATAATGCCGAGTTTATCTATCGGTTATTTGATAGCATTCTCATTATAAACTCTTTTTCTCTCACATTCGTTTTTTTTAATTCCCTAGAGATTTATGTTAACCTGCGGTTGGATATCTTAACTTGCACTCTAGAATTTCCAGCACTCGCAAACTCCGTCATCTAATTGAGGAAAGTGTATGAGTGATAAATATTTAAAAATATTATTTAAACTTACCCACTTTGTGATGTTTTCTATACGAAAAGGAATTTGATAATATTCTCATTTTCAACTTCAATAATTGGCAATTTTCCAATGTTATTGCCGAAAAATAAGTATTATTTTTGCGAGTTATTTGAATTGAATTGAATTTGAATTGTTAACTCTATATTTATAATTATAATTATAAAATCAAAGTATCTAAGGATATTTTTAATAAACAAAATAGGATTTAAAAAAAAAACAAATTCTTAATTTCATTTTTTCTACTAACACTAAAGAAAATACATAATTTCTATTTATTATGCTGAATTTTCATTCATTCCTACACAGAAAAAAAAATGCCATTCTAAAATCAAGTATAAAATACTAATTTTTGAGCTCGTATTTTTTAAGTATGTATTCAGGATTAAGCTGAATAATCAAGCCTGTATCGGGATTAAAATGGGAAAATACACATTTGCTGAGCGCGAGAGGAAAATTCTCTCTCGGCCTCTCTCATTTCAACCGGTCCGGTGGCTCAATGGTTAGAGTCGCCGACTCCAGTTTGAAAAAAAACGTGGTTCGATAACGTGGTTCGATTAAAAAAAAAAAGGTGAAAATAAAAAAATTTAAAAAAAAAATGTCTATTAAAAAAAAAATGTTAAAAAAACGTTTTAAAAAAAACGTGAAAAAAAACGTTTAAAAGACGTTTAAAAAAAATCTTTAAAAAAAAATAAAAAAAAAAAAGTTTAAATGTAACGACAAACATTATAATTAATAAAAATTTTTTAGCCTGAATTTAAGAATTTCAGGATTGAATTCGGGATTGAAAAAATCAAGTATTTCATACTTGGTTTTAGAAAATCCGAGATTTCCCCACTTCTGACATCGTTTCGGATTGAATTCGGGCTAAATATCCCGGATTTTTTTTTCTCTGTAGCTCTTGAATATATTTCCTTTCCTTAGAATTCTAATAGTTATTTTCTTTCTTTCCCTATTTGATAGTTATTTGATAGCGTGCCAAACCAAACCATATATGGTTATTTGGAGTTAAGTCTCTGTGAAGTTCTTACATTTATTTACTATTGTATGTGGTAAGTTAGGTCAAGAAACTGAAGTCTCTGTAGGAGATTGTTAGAAGCTGAGGAATAGACGTACTTGGAAGTTATCTATAGCTATTTCCATTTATCTCTTGGCAAACTAGCGATGGTCACGTGAATAGTCACGAGTACTCAGTCCACACTCACGGCAGAAATGATAATGACAAATACGCTTTGAAATTTTCTTGGATTGTGGGAGGGCAGAGGAGGGGAGGGGAAAGTGCCACAAGCTGCATCTGTGCATCTTCATCTGTGGCACGTACAAAAGATTTGTTTTGCTTTGGGTTTTTTTTTTATAATTTTTTGTTGTTTTTTTTGTCGGGTATTTTACTTTTCTCTGTGCTTTTTATTTTTTGGGGGAAAGGCGACAGCAGCTGATGGTGAAGTAGGTTAATTTTGACCGGTTTGTGGCTGACACAAGATGCAACGGCAAACGGCATTTGGCTAACAACTGTTGTTGTTGTGGTTGTTGTTGCTGTTGTTGCTGTTGTTGTTGCTGTTGATTGACTTGAGTTGCCTTATTAACCAGCAAGTTTTTATTTCGTCTAATGAAGCAACAACGACAACGACAACAAGAACAGCAACTGTTGCCAGATCTCTGGCTAACGATGCAAATGTCAACGTTGTTGCCACATATCGTTGCCCCACCCCACCCCACCCCATTCCATCCCATTCCAGGCCACAAGTCACAAGCCACCCTGACATTGAATTTTTCTATCGCTGTTCGTTCATCTCGTTAATGCCAACAACAACAACAACAGCAACAGCAACAACAACAACTGGCAGATCAGTTAAGTTGAATCCTGCCCACCATGGTGACTTCAGTCCACAGTCTTCAGTCTACAGTCTACAGTCTTCTGTTGGGCTGGCAATGATAGATGCCATTACATGGCATATAAACTTGGACAAAGTCGGAAGAGTGTTTTTTGCAGTCCATATCAAAGTTCGCCTTGAACATATGCAAATGAGGCGCAGTTGACGACTTGGCCAAGTCTATATTGGCATTTGAAATGCCATTGTGTGCGTATGTGTGCGTATGTAATATGTGTGTGTGTCTTTTGGTAATGGAAGTTTGCACATTGTAAATTGACATCATAGCGTATGATCCTTATTATTTTTATCTTTCATTTAATTGCTGTAAATTCATTCAAGAGACTTTAAGATTTTGAAAACTTTCAGCAATTAAAATCAATTTCATATATTTAAAATTAAGAGTGTGTTTTTTTCATGCTTTATTAAGAATTTAAAGATATAGTCTTAAGATACAAATACATTTTGAATTATTTATCATTTTTCTGATTTGATTTGAGATTGAGTTTATGAGTCATTTTATTGGTTTTCAAATGAAATCATCCTCATCAAATCATCACGTGATTATTTGTGTTTTTTTAAAAATGTGTTGGTTTTCAATTGATTGGAATAAATTTTGATTATTATTTTATTCTTATTATTATTAATATTGTTGTTATTATTAAAATAATTTTGAATATTCGATTCTCTGCTTGGCATTTCAAATGATTGAAATGCATTTATTTTTTTTTGTTTATTTGAAACTTTTGCACTCGATTCCATATTTAAAATATTTAATTTTTAGATTTCTTATATGTTTTATTCTTGAATTCCTGTTTCTCTAGGTAATATAAGTAGCTGCTGTTCTTAGTTATCTGACAAGCTCAAAATAAGTCCTCAAATTGTTGTCAATTTATCTCATTTCCATTTCTCACTCGTTCAAAGCGACAAACAAATCATGTGATGTTTCTATTCAATGCCTCGTTTCACACTTTTATCACTTTACAGCTCAAAAGTACAAGTGGCTGTCTGTCTTCCTGTCTCTCTGTCTGTCTCGTTGTCTCGTTGTCTCGTTGTCTCGTTGTCAATGAGCTGCTCGTTGGACAGTTGCCTTCCCTTTTTGATTTATGAACACGAAATCAACGAATCACTCAATAAGCTGCCTGCCACGTTTGGGGGCAGGGGCAGTGTCAGTGTCAGGGTCAGGGTCAGGGTGTGTGGCAGGGCTCAACTATTTGCATTTATCAGTATGTATGTGTGTGTGTGAGTGTGTGTGTGTGTGCAGTTAGCGCACCTTAAAAGGCCGCCAGGCGAGAGAAAGATTCAAAATAAAAATAAAAAACTAAAACTGAAGTTGAAGTTGAGACAAACAAAAGGTAACAATGTGAACTGGCCAACCCAGGCAATGCCTTAACTGGCTAACTGAAGAGAGCCCAAAAGCCCATTTGGTGTTGTTGCCGTTGCACGTTGCCAGCTTGCCAGTTGGCCAGGTTGCCAGTTGGCCAGGTTGCCAGGTTGCCAGTTTGCCGGTTGCGTGTTATCTCTTTGGTTGCCTTTAGCATAAAACATAAATAGCGACTGCATTCAAATGAGTCTGACAAACAAACTAAACCAAAGCAACAGCAACAGCAACAAGCACGTTCACAGCCACATTCACAGCCACATTCACACACACACATGCACACGCTCACACACACTCACATTTAAAGTCACAACCACAACCACATTCACGTTCTCTTCTTGGCCACGATGAAAAATGCAAATACATGCACAACAAATGCCTTGGACCCTGGACGACACTCTGACGCTGACTCTGGATCCCTGGTTCCCTGTTTCCCTGATTCCCAGCTTTCCTCGTTCCCCTCGTTCTCACAGCATTTGGTTTTTGGTTTTGGCCAAACCGCGTGGGCGCTTCATCTGCCACAAATGGTTGCACTGCATCGCTAAACTCCGCTAAAATGCCGCACACTCTAAAAAATAGTCGACTAACTACCCAAAGCTACTTTAAGTTTGCAGACAGAGAACTTTAAGTTAAATAAAATAAACTCAATAAATACGTTTAACAAATATTAAATATACTTAATTTATTTAAAATAAATTTAATTGTTGAATGAATTTAGAATTTCGATTTATTTATTTAACGACGACAAAGTGCAATAGAAAAAAAAACAGTTAAATAAAAATCAACATTAAAAATAAACTTTAAAATTTTTAATAAGAATAAATTATAAAATAATTAAATTTAAAATGAATTTAATTCAAAACGAATATTATAGTAATATGAAGTAAAAATCAGTTCTTGTTGTTGTTTTTAAGTACAGGTAAAAGATATTTAGAGTATGATTTGCAACTTAAATTAAAATAAAAACATAAGCAAATATTCCAATTCAAAATATGTAATGAAATAAATAGCTGAGATTATAGCAATTATAAAAATGGAAACTTAATGAGAAGTTTGTGGCTAAGCCAAAGGTAAGGAAACCAAAGGTAAAGCCCATACTGCTGGCAATAACATCAGTTAAAATATTCTTTTCTTATCAGCGCACAGAATTTTGTGGGAGTGTAGAGAGACCCGAGGCCGTGTTGCATTTGGCAGCTTGTTAAAAGCATACTCAATAATTGCAATTATTTCTCATATTTTATGAGCGCATTTCAATAATGAAGCCAACAGACGTCTGGCCACTAGAGCCAAGGCTGCAGATGGAAATGGAAATGGAGTTGGAGATGGAGTTGGAACTGAAACTGAAGTTAAAGTTAAAGTTGGAGTTGGAGTTTGGATGGTCACTGCCCATAGCGGGTGCATTTGGGGCGTTTTTAATGAGGCTTAAGCTGCCAGTCAGAGCGTCAGGCCGTCAGGCCGTCAGGCAATGGCCCAATGGCCCGATGTCTGCTGCCAACGTGGCTAACTGGCAACTGGCAACTGGCAACTGTTTGCGACTGTGATCAGACTACGGCAATTTGGTCTTTCATTTATGGCTAAATTGCTAAATTTGGTTGACTCGCTTCGGCGTTGGTTGTTATCGCATCGATTTAGAATCGAATCAACGATTGATCGATGGTCTTAACAACAACAACAACAACATTGCCTGCTGCTTCTGGCGCAACTTTCTCGCCAATAATGGAATTCTTAGTCAATGTGGACCCATTTACCAAGTTGCCGCTTACCCATCGATTTCCACTCGATTTCCAGCCCATTTCCAGTCGATTTCCAGCCGAGGGCTAATGTGCGGCTCTGTCGTTTAATGGACAGACAAATTTCGCCAATTTCAATTGGCCAATTGCGGCTAGCTGATTGTATGTATTCCCAAAAATGGCCCCCAAAAATGATCTCTCTTGGGTCTTTCTCTTTGGCCAAGTCCTTTCATCGCTACGTTAACAAACACCGCACTTAGCCAACCATTTAACTTCATTAGCCAAGCTTAAACTGTCTTTAACACTTATATCATTTCTCAGTTGGGTTCTTTGCAAATGCAGCCGGCAAACGGAGCTCAAGGCCAGAAATCAGTTCACGATTTTAGCCAATAATTTGAGGCGTTCATTTAATGGCCATGTTGAACTGCACTTTAGCTACTGTTTGTATTTTTAAATTTGAAATTTATCTACATGTTAAATTGCTTAATTTGAAATTATTCGTAAGACGAATTTAACGAGCTGAACTTTTAAAATGTGAGTGAAAATATTGAAGTTTATTTAACTTTACAGCATTTGAGAGCACAACATGAATTATTGAAATAATCTCTGTTAATAACAGCTATGGCAACTGTTATCTGATTATTAACAGACAAGTACTCAACATCTTATGAAACATTTTGAAGTTAAGTTTTTAAGGCGTTCATTTAATATATTGATGTTTAATGTAATTAAAATAACAATAGCTTTGAATTTTCCAGCATATCTAAAAGCTAGATAAACGACTTTAAAACAATTCCAATATCGTATATTGTATCCTGACGAAATCTCCGACAAGATTTTCCCACCTGCAATGAACAATCGAAAAATCCATCAGCAGCACAATTACTTTTAACATAGCTATAACATTTGCAATTAACATTCCAAATGCCATTAGCAGCACGTAGCTAGAACATTTTGATGGGTTTCTAGTTTAAAGCTTACATCAAGCTGATTGAAATTACATTTTTTGCTTGAGAGATAAAACTGAGAGGCTGAAGAACATTTTTTTTTAAGCTGCAATTAACATTCTAAAAGTCGTTAACACCACAATTAACTCTAACATAGCTCTAACATTGCGATGGATACTCAAATAGAAGCAAAAATCTCAATTCAAATGCGAGTGTAGAGTGTGTGTGTGTGTGTGTGTGTGTGTGTGTGAAGTGTTTGAGACTGAGAGGACGGACAAGAGAATAGAAGAGGAGAACAAAAAAAAATGTGATGACAGACATTTGGACTGATTGACTGATGGGCATTAAGTAGCTGAAATTGCATAACATTCGCGAGCAGGCTAAAAGGCGCGTTGAATGGAAGACAACGAGTACGAGTACGAATACTTTTAGCATCCAAATGCTGACTTTGACTTTGACTTTGGGTTCGGCATCGTCTTTGTCTTGGTCTTGGTCTTTATCTTGGGCTTCTTCTAAGGCCTTAGCTTTTGTTTTGGCCATTTGGCTGGCATTGATGGGCTGCGTCTGATGTTTAATGCTAATCCCAATGTCTGTCAGTCAGTTGCCAGTTTACCAGCTGCACAGCGAAACAGCAGGAGCAGAAGAAGAGCAAGGGGAAAGAGTGGGAGAAGGAGAAGGAGAAGGAGGAGCTGTTGCTGCTGCTGCTGCTGCAGGCCAAGTTATTGTTACTGTTACTGTTATGGTTTTTGCTGTTGCTGCTGCTGCTGCTGCTGCTGCTGCAGACGAAGATGAAGTTGGCATTGTTGGCAGCCTGGCAGCCTGGCAGCATCTCCACCTCCAGCGAGTGGCAGTTTCATAAAGTGAGCAAACAAATGACAAGCTGCCTCCTCTAGCTACTTTCCTTCTCTTGCCTTCTCTTCTATTTTCGTCTCTGCTCCTCTACACTGAACAAAATCCTGGTTGCCGGCATAAAATCAATCCCAAATGTTGTTAAAGTTTCGACACTCTCGACATTTCTTGAATCGAGTACGACATATTTAATTCAAACACGAGTTTTTAATTCCTTCTCCGCCAATATTTTGAGTATTGATTCTTTATACAAATTAAAAAAAAAATATATATATATATTTAAGGCATTTTGGACTATTTTAATGCTGATTGTTTTCCATTTAAAACGCACATTGTGGCCATTTGATAACAATATTTTGAATACATACTTAAAAAATGCATGCCAAAATCAAGAATTTTAAGCTTGAATTTAAGAATCATATTTTTTTCTCTGTGTACCTTCTGACCGCTCTTCTCTTGCTGCTCCTTCGTCGCTTCTTTCTCTTAATTTCGATCAGAATTCGCTCACAGGATGATCTTTAAGTTTTCTACGTTGTCGTCGCTTCTGCTGATCTCATTAGCTATTTGTTTGTGTGACAATTTGTACGGCAACGCATTGTTGTCAGCATTCCACACACACTCGCACACAAACACACACACACACACACACACATACACACAAGTATATCCGTTACTTTGGTTGTTAGACTCGCCGCTGTTGGCCATTTGTTCTTGCTCAAAATTGACCATAAAGTACAGCACAAATGTATGTGTATGGCTTTTGGCAATGACCACAGCAGCAACAACAGCAACCAGAACAACAGCAACAGCAACCAGAACAACAACAAAAAGAACAACAATAAACAGAACAACATTGCGCCAAGTTTATGAAGCGAATACTTTGTCGTTGTTCACATTTGCCGCAAACTGTTGTCGTTGTTGCTGCTGCTGTTGTTGTTGTCATTATTATTATTGTTGTTGTTGTTGTTGCCGCACGCAATTTGGAATTTATTTGCACAATAATTGGCAAGCTGAATCAATAAACGCTCGCGGGCAGCCAAAAACAATAAATTAACAATTGCCACTTCGAAGTGATCATCATCATCATGATCATGGTCATGATGATCACTCTGCAATGATCATGATGATGACGATTGAGTGAAAAATGAGCCATAAGCGTAGCAAAAGAATAATCGAATATGCGGCATAAGAAGAAAAAGGGAAATTGAATTTTATAAACGAAAACAATCGATAAATTGATATCGATTTATATGAAGTATTCAATTTGCGAATAGTCAGAGCATAAATTAGCAAAACAGCAGCTGCAACTAAATTAATTTACACAGATAACAATAAG
The DNA here is from genome assembly GCA_037043405.1 of Drosophila subquinaria. Taxonomy (NCBI): domain Eukaryota; kingdom Metazoa; phylum Arthropoda; class Insecta; order Diptera; family Drosophilidae; genus Drosophila; species Drosophila subquinaria. The sequence goes on from JBAMBL010001865.1 coordinate 136,419, forward strand.
ATAAAGTTGAATGGCAGTATCAAGTGAATTAAAAATTCGATAAGTTATCGATAAACTGTTATTTATAACTGTTATTTATAATGATGAAAAATTATTTAAGACCATCAACATTTTAAAATGAAAGTAATTTATATTTGTTTATCTGTTATCGACGATTTTCAATACCGATAGACATGGCGAAAATATGTTGAGATTGATAACGAGAAAATCCGTGACCAATTATTTGGATCGCCCTTCAATAATTTTAGTTTTTTATCGAAAAATAATTGATTAAGCATTATTGCAATCCACAAATTGCCAACTTTCCAACGCGAATAATCGATAATAAATCAATTTGACAGGTATCAGAGATGCTTTAGATGATACAGCATGAAAAATCGTTGACAGCATTCGATTAAAGTGGAATCTGATTGGAGAAGGGGGCGCACACGAGTGATGGGGAGGGGGGAGATGACTGATGATTGAAGCGATTAGCGAAGCGTTAACGTGCTGCAACATGGCACTGCAAAAAACTCGTAAGATTTTCTATTCGCCATGCTGAGCGAGAAAAAGGAAGAGCGCAGGGTGAGATGGAGAGACGAAGAAGAAGCAAAAGAAGGAGACGGAGACGGAGACAAAGTTAGAAAGCGGTGTGTAAAACAAAGCAAAATCTTTGCCAGCCGGAAATGGATGTATTCGAGGTGATAAACGAGATAAAAGTGCAGCTAAATAGCGAAGAAAATACAACAACAACAACACGAATTGTTAAATGAAGCAAAGCGCAACTGGCTAAAGAATGGTCAGCGAATTGTGGCAAGCCAAGATACAAGCTACTGATACACACAATTTTGTGGCAGCAACAACTTCCTCATACCAACAGTGGCAGTGGCAGCAATAGAAAAGGCATTTGACAGCCGCAGGGACTGGAGGGTGGGGAGGTGGGGAGTGCCAAGTGCATAGCTTAATTAGTGCAGCATAGCAAGTGCGCAGCAAGTTCGTGGCCCAAGTCATTGTTTTTGTATGACAAAACAAGCAAGTTCGTTGTCTAAGTCATTTAAAAAAGCACGCAAGTTCGTTGCCTAAGTCTTTTTACTTAAATACTTTTCAAGTTCGCTGCCTAGGTCATTCCGACTAGATGCTAACTGAGTTCGTTGCCTAAGTCTTTTAAGTTATTAAATACACAAGTTTGTTGCCTAAGTCTTTCAATTTATAAAGTACAGAAGTTCGTTGTCTAAGTCTCTTCATTGATTAAATACACAAGTTCGTTGCCTAAGTCATTTCTATCAAGAAGCTAATAAAGTTCGTTTCTCAAGTCTTTCGACAAATTTATTTATAAAATGCACAAGTTCGTTGCCTAAGTCCTTTGTTATGCACAACTCATCAAAATATTGATGCAAAGTGGCAAAGTGTAGCGGCAACGCCCACAATCCACAAGCCACAGTGCCGTAAGCACCGTTACCGCGTTGCCTTGAACAATAATCACAATAAAAAGAGGCGTGGGCCAGGCAAAAGGGGGGAGGTGGAGGGGGAATTAAAAATAGACATAGAAATTAATTGCAATGGCATCGCGCGCTGCCCGAATGCCCGTTGTCGATGGGCGCGGCGACAGTGCAACGCATTGCAACTGGGCAGCTTGGAGCAGCATGAAGATGCATCTTACAGCTGCATCAGATAATAAATTAGACAGCGAGTGAGAGAGGCAGAGGCAGAGGCAGAGGGAGAGGGAGAGGGAAAGAGAGACTTGCGCTGAAGACGCGCTCAGCTAAAAGTTCTATCTGTTCGCTCGCTGTGTGCGCAACTTGGGGCGTTGTTGGCTGAAAATTGTTGCCGCCTGCTTTTGTCTTCTTCTACTATTTTGAAAGCGGCAATTCATTTTCGTTTTGTCAGCAGAGGCAGAGGCAGTGCTGAAGCTGAAGCTGAAGAAGAAGAGCCGAGCTTAATTGTTGGTCAGTCGTCAACAGTTTAGGCGGCTTCAAAGCCAAATCAAAAGCCAAGTTCAATGCTGGCAACGTTAAAGCGCTGCTCGCATTACTCAATGTCATTGGATGCTGCCGCCAACGCTGCCGCCAAAGCAAAAAGCTAGCCGACTGTTGCTGCCACAGCTGCAACTGCAACAGCAACAGCAACAACTGTTGCTGATCGTCAATTAGTTGGGCACCAAAGCCACTGACATTTATCTCGGCAGCAGCAGCAGCAGCAGCGCACGCAGCGCCCTAATTGTGAAGTATGGCCAACTTGCAACTAGCCAAGTTGCAATCATTGTCAGTCTGTGGCACAGTCAGTCACTCAGTCGCAGTCGCAGTCGCAGTCGCAGTTTGAGTGACTAATTGCCAACTGATTGCAATGCAATGGCGTGGCTTATAAATAGGCATAGTGCAGCAACGATTAGATGTGGCAGCAACAGCAACAGCAACTCTGTGGCAACAACAGCAACTGCTCACATTGCTGATCTGTGGCAACTTGTTGCTGACTTTAATTTCAGCGCGCAGAAATCAAAGTCAAGTTGATAGCGGCTACAAAATCAAATTAAGCATAAGGTAAACAACTCAAGTGCAACTGCCACAACAGCTCCGACTCTGTGGCAAGTACGAGGGTATCGACGTCTTGCGGCACTTACCTTCAAGTGTTGCAGCTCAAAACGCGCGTCAACTGCAAGAAACAAAATAGAAAGAAAAACATTTGCAATTTGTTAGTCAAAGTTGAAGCATTTGGTTAACTGACACAGTTTTCTTATTCAAATAATCTTGGCCAAAGCCAAATGATGAGAGAGCTGAACAGCCGCTGGGAAAGCATTGGAAAACATGCAGCGTCATGTCAGGACATGTCCAATTTACATTTATCAATCGACTTGACATCATTTCATGCACAAATATTATGAGAAAGAGCCAAAGCAACTTTCAGTTTAAGACGGAATTCGCTTTACACCACATACAAAATGTTCCCCTTGATGCTAAATTATCTTTTTTTGCTAACTTGCAACATTTATTGACTTCATTTTATAGTATTGTTTGTAACAAACGTACAATAATTGTAAAAAATTAAACTTTCCCCTTTACAGCCATGAAGAATACACATTTTGCCTATATAAACATATGTACATATATTTATCTATGATGAGAGAAACACTTGTGCAATCTCAGATTTCTCAAATTTTACTTGTTTGGGTGAAGTACAAAAAAGTTGGTATTTATATTAAATGTAAATTGTATGTCAATTAAAGTCTCTTTTTTATATTCGATTAAAATATTTTCTCATAGTCAACTTTTAATTTTGTCTTTTCTTAACACTCGCATTAGTTTTGTTTTCTTAAATTTCTCCAGCTATTATTTTATTATTTCCATCTGTATTAACTTCTTTTCTTTTTCTTAAATTTATATCTATTTTGATATTTGAGCTATTTTAATGTACTCTGATAAAACGCTTGCTTCCTCTTCGGATAACTTGAGAAATTCATTAGAGAGCTGAGTAGCTTTAAGCTTTGTTTTAAGCGCCAGCATCGTGAACAACGTTTTCTGGTTGCTTTTAACTTTTAATAAGTTGCAGTCGCCTCCAGCTGCGATGCGATGCGATGTCTTCTTTTCAGCTCTGCTTCTTCTTGCTCTTCTTATCTGCTGGCTTTCTTTATGCTTATAAGTGCAGCTATGTATTTTTGGGCCATCTCTCAACGCTTGGCCTAAACAATGCGCCTTAATTATTAGTTATTCCCAAATCTGATCATAATAACAATCAGCCTTAAAGAGAAATGCACTTTTCAGTCAAGCACGCAGCACAGCAGGGGAACGAGAGAAACAGACAGAGAGAGAGAGAGGAAGAGGAAGAGGAAGAGGAAGAGGAAGAGAAAGAGAGAAAGAGGGTAACCATGAGAGAACAAGTTTTCATTTTGATTTTTGTTTTGGTCAAAGATTTTCTTAATTTAAGCTACTTTTCTATTGCCATGCTTTCCATCTTTCTATCTCATCTTTATTTCTATTTTTTTTTTTTGGTATTTTTGGTAAGCCAATGATGAGCTGCAGTTGAAGAAGAGGAAGCAGAGGCAGAGGCATTTTCAAAATGCATATTTGAGCTTATTTGGTGATCAGCTGTTTGGAGTTGAAGCCACAGCGTCATTGTCATCATCATTGAGATCATGATGCCGTTGTGTTTTGGTCGCTTCATTCTGGTTTCGGTTCTGTTTTTTTCTTTTCTCATTTCAAGCAGCGGCAACAACATGTTCTTTGGCTTGTAAACCGCTGCCTCGTCCCCTGTCTTGGCCAAGCCAGCACGGAAAACTTGCTGCGTAACGGTATCTGCGAGCTGCGAGCTCGTCTAATGGGTTATTGATATACGCGCTGACTGCGGCGAAGTAACGAAGAAGAAGCTGAAGAAGTAAGAGGCATGCCACGCCCCATACCGACCCTGGACAGGCAGGCAGGCAACAGGCAACAGGCAGTCCAGGCCATGGCCAATAGGCCCACCTGGCCGGGCTGGCCATTGTCGAGTCATCATTCAATCGAGCGCAGCGCAGCGAGTGGAAAGTGCAAAAAGAAATTGTTGCGCCGCATGTGGCAAGGCAACCCACAAAATCAACGGATATATCCAGGCAAATACATGTGTATATGGATTTGCATGCCAGCAATGGCAACATGCTGAGTAATTAAACTAACAGCTACAGCATAAACAATTAAAACAAGTAGAGAAGCGAGCGAGCGAGCGAGCGAGCGAGCGAGAAGAGAGAAAAGGAGACACGACATGCAAACTTGGTGACATGGACAGGCAAAAGCTGGAGAAAAAATGTTATAAAAACGCTACACAATCAACAATCAGTGGCAGCAGCAATAACAGCAACAACAATAACAACAGCGGCAATAAAATGTTTGCTTTCTATTTGATTGCAAACAAAAGACTTAAGACACAAACTTGGCCGCAGTTAAGACGGCAGTTTCATTAAGCTATGCAAATGTGCAACGCCTGGCTGGCGTTGCTGCTGCTGCTGCTGCTGCCACAGTGGCACCAAGAGGTGCTGCCACAGTGTGGTGCTGTCGTGGTGCTGTGTGAAACGATGCCAGTTCATCGCAGTTACTCCAATTTCCACAGAAAATTCTATGAAGCGCAGCACAGACTGCAAGTGTAAAAGAGAGCAACACACACACACACACACACACACACTTACACACACATTCGCACACTCCACAAACATACTTTACACACACACATACTCGCATTTGCATACGCATAAAGTCATATTAAAAAAGTTCAGACGCAGCTCATTAAAAAGTGTCCGCAACTGGACTTTGTTGGGTATCAAATGAGCACACACACACACTCGCACACACACTGAGATGTACTAAACACGTCAACAAGTTCTGCTGGCCACGTCAAGTGCAATGATATCATTCTCAGTCTACAAAACGTGTCAAAAAAACCAAACCAAAAAAAAAGAAGACGCCCAACTTGAAATGACACTCGAAATGGGAACACTTTCACACACATTGCGTGGCTGAGCTGAGCTGAGCTGAGCCCAGTGGAGGAAGAGGAAGAGGAAGTAAATAAAGTGCTGGATCTGAACTTGCTAATCCATCATGTTCAAAGAACGCCCAAAAGTGGCAGCTGCTTCAGCCTCTTCACAGTCTTCACAGTCTTCAGAGTCTCTTCAGTCTCGTCTTCATCAGCGTTCAATCAAATGTCAAAACTGTGCTAATCAAGCTGAGAGTTCTGATTTACAGCGCAGACCAAAGAGAACGAAAGATTAAAGACAGAAGACAGACGAAGAAAAAAACAAAAGACTGAAGACTGCAGACTGTAGACTGCAGACTGTAGAGTTGTTAACAAGCAAGCGAACAATAGAAATTTTGTTAAAAACTCATCAACAATTCGAATTGGCCATTAAAAAAATAAAATAAAAAAAACATACTGAATGAATGAAAGCGAGACAAAAGTTGAAATTAAAGAGAACTATTGTATGCCATTATATGATATCATAATTGTAGGGTCTGCAGAAGAAACATGCTCAAGCGAAAGCCAGTGTCAACCATTTAAGGTACTAAATAATTCCACAGACTACTTTCATTTTAAGCATATTTTTTGTGTTATTTTTTGGAGGCTGAATCTAATTTGTTGACCCAATTTCTGGCAATGGGAAGAGCGAACAGATTCATAGTGGAAAACTGGGCGAACAAACAAGTCGCATATGGTTATAGCGTGTTATATAGAATGGAATGGAATTAAGCTTGGAGCGGTCAGTGGGGCGTGCTGTAAATGAAGAACAACAACAACAACAGCAGCAAAAAGAACCGTTGACTAGCATAGATACCAGCTGTAGTAGGGGTATTCCATCAAAAGAAAACGAAAATATTTCAGCTGGAACGAGGAAAGTGCCAAATCATCATTATCATTATCATCAACAGCAACAACAACAGCAACAATAACAATGAAAAGATTTCTGATCTTTCGACTAAATGCTGAAATTGGAACAGTTGCAAAAAAAGAATGGTAAGAAGAAAGAAAAAAGATGCCGCGTTGAATGATTTAAAGTGTGCACTCACTAGACACTCACTTGTATTCACACTCGTATCGCTGACCATTCAACAGCCACTCGAATTTGTCAGCGCCTTGAGAAACAACTGAGAATCAAAAGAGCGATGGAGATGGAGAGAAGTGTGCTCAAGAGGCTGCAAAGCACCGTGAAATACTCCTCAATTTGTCTATTTGCTTAGCCGAAACTCAGAAATTGTTGTTATCGCAAGTATTTGTTGCGAATCTATTGTCGCACAACAGGTGCGGATTTCATTTGGTTTAATTTGTGCAAAGTGCTTTAAACAGCTGCTTGAATCTGGGTCAGCGCCACAGCAACAACAAAACAACAAAAATATATACATGTATGTATATAAAATGACTGGATGGAGATGGAGACAAAAAGAGGAATAGACACAGAGACAGACAGGGAGAGAGATATGTTAGATGGAGAAACTGTGCCACAGCGCATTCAGTTACAACTGCCGCAGCGAAGCGGCACAAACCCGAAATGGGTGAGCAACTGATGCTCGAAATGTGAGACAGGATGAACAAGCACATCTTCCACTTCTATTGCCTCTATCTCTGCCCCCTTCTCCCCCCCCCACTCTCTCTCTCTCATTCTGCCACTTCTATTTCGCCTTATACTTAAGCCTCGCTCTTTCTTTTAAGTAGTTGCTAACACCATGGACAAGTTCTTGGCAAAAAAAGAAAAAGACGCTTGCACTCGACACAAAACTGGTGCAAAACAAAGTCTGGGAAAAGAATCTCAAGCAAGCAATAGAAGATGATGAAGAAGCAGAACCATAAGGAACATTTAATATACCAAAATCAATAACTAATTAACCTTAAAGTTGAGAAAACATAAAAATATATTCCAGCAAGCTGTTGCATTTTAAAGATCTGTAGTTTTTATTGGAGAGAATCGTTTGATCTTAAGTTTTCAGCTTACTCTCATTACTTGCATAGACTTTGGAGCATTTAAAATAAGAGCTGCTAATGATCCCAGATATTGCAGCTCAGTCCTGTCTATAGAATATTCTTCATTTGAAAAAAAAGATCTGCAAATTTGGTATCCTTATTTTTCTAAAATATTGGTTTGTATTGAAATACAATTATTTTTCATAGCTTCCAATACTTGGCCTTGCAGCAGAAGTAATATTTAGTATAAATAATAATAATAATACTATTATTAGTATATGTCTTTATAAACCTTTAGCTTTTCTTAACTTAATTCAAGAGTATTCTTAACTTTCCACGACAAATTTGCCAGTTTAAAGACAACGTTTAGGCCGCTTTGTTGCCCTTGTCTTTAGACTGTCATTCACATGGCTGTAAACTTTTGTTGTTGTTGTTGTATCTATTCTAAACTAATGAAAATCGATTTCATCAATTTCCGCTACGAAAACTTGGCAACTTGATTGCCACAAAAAGCAGGCAAATACATTGAGAAGTGGGCCAAAAAACAGCCACAACAACAACAGTCCAAACAGTTCAGCAGAAAAAGCTTTTAGCGCTTAACGTTTAGTTGAAGTTGTTGGCATCACTTTTTTTTGTGTTGTTGGTTGTTGTTGTTGTTGTTGGTGCTTTCTGTGGCAGATTTGGGTCAGTTTTGTAGCAGCTCCCGACACGCACCGCTCGAAACGGTCCAGAAAATGGCGCCGACGGCCAGCGAAACGACGACAGATAACGACACAGAAATTTCATTCATTTGCTGCACTTACGACTTGCAACAGAGCAAGAGGGGAAGGGGGGGTGAGGGGGGGGGGGGGGCGAGTCAGTGAAGGTTTGTGGCAACTAAGTTTGCTTGAGATTTGCATGCTTTAATTAAATGTTGAGCAGCTAATGCAAATGCCGCTGCCCGTTGCCTGCTGTGCTGCAGGTTCGTTGCCTAAGTCTTTTGTTTGCTGCTGCTGTTACAATTCTTTTTTTTCTTTTCCTTATCTTGTGTAACATGCAACGTGTTTCGTTCTTTAAAACTGTTTAAGCCGGCCGGGCGGCTTCTTTATTTTTTTTTACGATTCGATTATAAAACAACAAGTCATTTTTTATGCAACATTATTACGTTATTTCCGGGGCGGCGCAGCAGCAACAACAACGCAGACGAAGACGAAGACAACAAAAACAATAAACTTTAATTTCAACAAAGTCAACTAACATTTTTTGGCTTCTGCCTGAGATGTGTCCCATGTGTGTGTGTGTGTGTGTGTGTGTGTGTGTGTGAGAAGCTATAAAAACAGATGCCGGCCTGAATGGCCACTGGCTAGCTGCAACACAGTGTGGCACACTGCACTGTGTGGAGTGGAGTGGGGTGGGGTGGGGCAGAGCTTAGTGGCTTCTTTGGGGGCTGCTGCTGCTGCTGTGGTTGCTCCGCATTTCATTTTATTTTTTTTTTATATTTTTTTGCTGCGTGCGCATTTTTTTTTTGTATTTTTCTTGATTTTTTTTAATGCGTTTCTCATGCTTTGGCCCGTTGCTTTTTGCTGCTGTGCGTGTGCGTGTGTGTTTGTGTGTGTGTGTCTCTTTTTTCTTACACTAAATGCTTTCCTAATGAATTGGGTGACCGGCAACGACGCTGGCGACGATGGCGGCCCGGTAATAACGGTTAATTGCGTTAATGACTTTAACAGAAAATATAAAGCGCAAGCATTAAAACAATAATAAAAAAAGCTAAGAAAAAGAGAGAGAGGGAAAAATAAAAGTCTTAAACAAAGTCAAGTCGAGCGACTTAAGTTGACAGCAAACAAAGTGAGAGCGCATTAGATGTGTGTGAAAGAGATAGGCAGAGATAGAGACAGAGAGAGAGGGTGACTGCATTTTCCAATGAATTGAAAATGTCGCAAGTTGTGCAAAGTCAAGAATTGAATTGAAAGCAGGAGTGGGGGATGCCACACACATACCTTACACACACACACACACACACACACACACAGAGACTACGCATGCATAATTTGCACTCATTTACGTTGAATGCATGGCATTTGGTCAAGCAGTTCGTTGCCTAAGTCTTTTGTTTAGCGCCTGCATATGAAATTCAAGTGCAAACAGAAAACTGAGAAAATACGGGATAAACATAAGCAGAACTATTGCTGCCAGAGTTGTCACTGTCGTCGAAATAACGGAAAATCCTAAAGTGCATGCTTATCGTGAGAAGCAATTGAATTTGTGTATGAATAATTTCATAGAAAATTTACATTAATTTATGTATGCACTATATAGGCATAAAAGTGCTGGATTATATTATTTAGAAATAATTTTATTTTTTGTATGTTTTATATACACAAAGCTACCATATAATATTTGGATATGCGATTTGTTTTTTTTTTTATTTCAAGCATACTTTCGAAAACTTTTAAATATGATAAAAAACGAAATTGTGATAAAAAAAAAATATTGAAATTTTAAAATAAATATGCTGCATTCAAAAAGTGCTTAATTTTTTTGTGTAATAAAACTGTGTATCAAAAATATCATATTTTTTGAATATCCTTATAGTTATACAATTTTGAATACGAGATAACATATACACGATATATGTATGTGCATGACACCGTTATTCTATTTATTCCATTGAAATTGTCATGATATGTATTTGTAATATTTGCAATTGATCTTAACAAACTATATATATTTTTTTGACTTCTAATAAAATTTTTAATTTCATGTGTTTCATTTTCATTATTTTTTATTTGAGTTGATTATTAATTATTATTTATATTTAAGTTGATTATTTTTTTAAATATCAATCTTAAAATATTTTCATTTTATATGTTTTGCTTAGCACATCTTAAAAATAACGCATAAAAAAATTAAAAAAAATCCTTGGGAAAGTATTGTCGCTGTTGTTGTTCATGTAACTAGTTGTTCGTGTTGTTGTTGTTGTTGTTGCAGCACTTAGGGGGCTCAGCTCCTCTCACGGGAAATGTAACTAAAGGAAATCTTACCTTCTTTGTAAAATTTATTGCACAATCAATTGGATCAGAGTTCGTTCTGTGTTGTAGTTTTGTTGTTAAGGATTGAAGATTTGATTTGCTTTCTTTTTTTTTGATGTTGTTTTTGTTATATCTTGCGAGAATCCTTTCGCGTTTTTGTTTCTTTGCTTTTTCTTGCTTTCTTTCGGTTTGTATAATTTTGTTGTTGCGGATGAACAGAAAAAAATGCTTGCACTTTCACACTTTAGACACTTGTGACGACGACGGGGAGGTGAGGCAGATGGAGTCAGAAGGAGTATCCGAATGCCACCAAATGTTGCAATGTGCGACACACTTTCAAGTTCACTAGGAGCACACTGGAGTTGTTGTTGCTCAACCAAAAAAAAAGTATTTATTATGTCCACGCTGGTGCTGCTGCTACGAATGCTGCTGCTAATGCTGCTGCTGCTGACTGAAACGGCGCTGTTAGCACTTCAATTGCATTACGCGCAATGGCTGGTGGGCCAGCGAGTGCGCCACTTTTATGCCTTTCCCAAAGGTCTCCACGCCGCAGAAGAAGAACAACCAAACAGCCAGCCAGCCAGCGAGAGAGCCACCGCACAAGAACAGCGGCAGAGAAAGCGACGCGACGTCGCGTCGTTAGCGTAAGAAAGTCAATGCAGCGACGCGACGATCGCAGTAGCGACAGCAACGGCGACAGCATTGCAAACGCACGAAGCAGAAGCAGAAGCAGAAGCGAAGAAAAGCGCGAACCCATTTCTACTTTACACACACACACACACACAGAGCTACGGTCGAGCAAGCGCTGCAGAACAAGAAAGAGTCCAAGCTGAGAATGAGAGCGCACTCTCCAAACTTACTCCAAGCAACTCTCCATGTGGAGACCTTGACTTAACAGCAGGCAGCAATGACAGCAGCAACAACATTAACAGCAGCGCGCAATCAGTGTTGTCCGCATTTCAAGGGTCAAAGAAGCTAATTTGGTGAACAAAACAGGAAAAATGATTATAAAGATATCAATGATACAGATTGAGAAAGATATGAGTTTTGCTGTGAATATGTAATATTTGTAAATTTACACGATTCTTATGAAACTACATTTTATACATTACAAAATTTAAATATTTATAGAATTATTAGAATTTTATAGAATTAAAAGGACTTTAATCAACTACGTTTAAACGTAATTTTAATTTTGAAAATACTAAAATACCTCAATTTCGTACTTAAAATATCGTACTTGAAATAAGATCGAAATACTTGACTTTAGTAATTTCAATCTTAGTGAGAAATTAAGTTCGAAATGTGGTGTTTTAGTTACGAAATACTTGATGCTTTCCCTCTGTGCACATTTAATTTTTTAAAAAAAGATTGTATTTGTGGTATTCTTCTATTAAAGTTGTACTATTAAAAAAGTTTGTTTTTACCTTAAATGCCGCTTTACCTTAACAGTGTAGAAAAGATATTAATTTTCTTAAGCATACCGAAGATCATTGACAATGTAAAATTATAGCTCTAGCTTTTGCAGTTTTAAATAGCCAAGCCTAGCTGTAAAATAGTTAAAATGGCAACTCTGCTCAAACGTAGCATTGAACTTGAACAACAGAGCGCCAACAGACGCTGGCACTCTCTGCTCCCCACTCTCTCACTTCCTCTCTCTCTCTCACTCTCCACACATATGTACGCTCGACACACGAAGAAACGAACGAAGAAACGAGCAGACGACCGAATAAACGAGTCATGGTGGGACAACGGCACCTGTTACAGCGCATCGATTTGCATGGCTACCGTTTTGGGTATTACGATGGGTATTACGACGGATAATGGGGAAGGGGAGGGGGGGGGGAGAGGGCACCCATTAGTAGGATTAGTAGCATAGCAGATCGCACCCGTAATCGTAATCTTGTCAGCATCTCTGTCTGAAGATCTTGATCTGCTATTGACTGATAAATATGCTAATGAATTATGCGCCGTCACAGCGGCAACTCTGGAATGTTGTGCAATCAGCGCGATGTCAGCATAATGATATATACTCAATAATCAAACATAAATCTCATGTTTGCCAGATCTATCAGCAGGAACTGATTGAATCTACTTGAGAACACTTCCTCTTAAGATTTGTTCTTGCATCTGGGAAATGAAAATTGATTACCATTTTTTTTCCGTGATTTTCATTTTGAGTATTATTATAATGATGGTAAAGTTTACTTTTAGAACTTTTACTCCTGCTGTGCGTCAGAAGAACTTGCCATGGGAAGCAGTTGAAAATATAGTAGGGTGGGGCGGGTGCTAACCACAGTTAACAGAGTGAGAGGCACGTTCTGAGCCACCTCACTGAAACTGCCTAAAATTCCAACAGTTCTATGAAGAATTGGGGGAAAACAAACAAAACTAAAGTCTTTAAATGGAAACCTTAGCATATAGTAGAGTTAAAAATGCGTGTGAAATTCCCAGAAATATATATTAGTCGAAATTAAATCTGGTTGTTTTTAAAATGAATTTTAAATTTAAGCTTAACAAGACAGAAATGTTATAAAGATGATTTTTAAAGAGATAAGATTATTTTAAGACGATTTAGTAGTTCGAACTTAAACAAAGTTGACTGGAAGTATAAAACACCACCAAAAACACAATTTTTGAGATTTAAATTTCTGAAAATATATGTATATACACATGTATGTACTTAATTTCATGACAAAATTATAATACTCTCTGCAATTTCAGAGGGAACAGAGCATTTCCAGCTCAGGAAAAACAGCCAATGAATATTCAACACTTTTTGTTAATATTTATTTTGGAATTCAACATTGACAATTCATTCAGATGGAGTGCAAACATATGTACACATCTCAAATTATGCAGTACGCTTTATTTTTATAGTTTTTCTTACGGTTTTCTAATGTCGTCGGCAAAAAGAAAGTGGTCAAACTTGAGTTTATTTTGATATTTAGCCAATTAAAGAAAAGGGCGACAAATTTCGCATGCGTTACGTTAAAAAATGTACAAAAAGAAGAATAATGTGTAATTGTATGAATATGTACATATGTATGTGTGTGTGTGTGTTTGTGTGTGTGTATGTGCATGAGTATGTATTTGCATTATACATTAACGGAGCTGGCAACAAACTAGCAAGAAATAAAGAAAACAAACATTAAAGTAGCTGCCCGCTTGCTCAAACAAACGGCAACAGTGACTATGACTGCGACGTGGGCAGAGGCAGAGGCAGAGGCAGAGGCAGAGGCAGAGGCAGAGGCTGCGACAGCGACAGCGACAGCGACTGCGCACGTTGCCGAGTGTAATGAGAATTTTAGACACAAGTAAACTCTACGCAGTCGCAGGTCATTGCCATGCTGCTAACGGCGCTGCCAGCAGAATGTTATTAACAGTGCGGCGACTTTAACAGACTGTAAGGCATTAACATTGACATCACTGCTGCTGCTGCTGCTGCTGCTGATGTGTTGTAGAGTTGCCAGACAGACAGCTGTAAGTGTAATCATAATTCATTAGAGCGGCATCAATTGAGGCAGCAACTGCAAATGAATTGCAGGCGAAGCAGAGATGAAAATGGAGATGAAATTGGATTTGGAAGAGGAGACGGAGACGGAGATATAGACTTGACTGCAAACGACAATAATTAAGATTGGAGCGAATGCTGTACGAACACTGCGCTGCTGCAGTCGGCGTTGCAGTCGACGTCGCAGTCAAGTTAAAGCAGCCGCCGCGAAAGCGTAAAGAAATCACTTAAAATAAGAAAATTGCTTGACGCTTTTGGGTTCCGCTTACTTAAGTCTTTAGTATATTTTTCTTGTACACCTCCACTTGAACACCCTCCCACGCCTGCCCATCCCCCTCCCCCTCCCTCTATGTTCCATGTGACAGCTGCGAAAAATCGCAAAGCACCGTTGCAACTTGCAACTTGTAACTTGCAGCTTGCAACATTGCAATGTCTCCATGGCAATTGCAACTGCTCTCGATTGCTATAACTTTTCGGGCGCCGGGCAACAGCTACAGTTACATGCGACTAGAGATGGACACGTGCTGCGATATATTGACTCAATCACGGAAAATAAAACGATTCTAAAATTGAACTTCAAAACTCAGGATTTAAGCTGTATTATCCATGCATGTATTCAGGATATTATTGAAATGAATTGTAAAAATAAATCAGAATTTCTTGCTCCGAAATCTTTGGCTTTTAAGTTTAAAAAAGCACTGTAAATTCGTGTCACGCATCCTGTTCGAGCTTAAAGAAGTATATAAAATGAGGTAGAAGGAAAAGAGCGTGTCCTACTCGAGCTTTAAGAAAGATAGAGGGGGAGAGTGAGAGAGATAAACAGAAGAAATGGAAGAACTAGTGGAACAGAGAAAAATATAGTGATTTCTGAAGGTACTGTGTCTGACATATAAAATAAGTATAAGAAAAAGGAAGAGATTCAGAGAAATTAAGAGTAAAAGAGTTAAAGACAGTTAGTTTACCTTCGTGTCACGCATTTCTCTCAAACTTTTACAGGGAGTGTGGCGTCGTGTCCCAAGATATATTGCTATCGAATCTCATTTAATCAAGCACAATTTTAAACTTGATATTTAACATAAATATAATGAGCACTTCGTGTCACGTCGTGAGTCAACTTTATCGCACTTTTACAACGGCTTGCAATATTCTATTATTATTATTTTATTACTTATTATAACATATTTATCGTGTCACGCTGCCATCGCTAGCTGCAATACATTAGTGCTTTCATTCCAGGCAGCTGCAGCTGTTAAGAGTATGACAGACTTTGCTCACAGCTGACACATCGCTTTTGACCAGGTTGACACCGCACAACACACACATTTCACATTTCGGTGTGTGTTGTTGTTGTTGTTGTTTTCTTTAGGTCTGTTCTGTTGCAGACACAGCTTTTGGTCATGTCTTGGGAACAGCCTTTCTTTTCTGTTAAGTATTGGCGTGGTTCTCATTTTGAGTCGGATTCAGGTTCGGGTTCGGGTTCAGGTTCAGGTTCAG
This sequence comes from Drosophila subquinaria, assembly GCA_037043405.1. NCBI lineage: Eukaryota > Metazoa > Arthropoda > Insecta > Diptera > Drosophilidae > Drosophila > Drosophila subquinaria. The sequence goes on from JBAMBL010001865.1 coordinate 151,827, forward strand.
GTTCTGACTCGGATTCTGGTTTGGAGCCTGTTTGTTAAAGCCGGCTTTTACTTTTCCTGCTGTGACCAACTATAGTTCAGTTCATTTCAGTTCACTTGAGCTCTGTTCCGGTCGTCAGCTGTCCTACAGTTGGAGATGGAGATGGAAATAGAAATAGAGATGGAGTTGGAAATGAAAATAGAAACAGAAACAGAAACAGCAACAGAGATGGAGAAAAGTCAGCATAACCTTTCACTTCCCCTGGGCAAAATGTCAGTCGATCTGTTTTGTTTGTTTGTCTTGTGATTCGATTTGATTGCTAGTTAATTAGTTGTTATCACACAAACATCCCCAGCTAATCATAGAGAGCACACATTAACCGTTAGCTTTCCAATGCGCCCAACAAGTTTTCGATTTGGTAGCCCAAAAAAAGAAAAAAAAAAATAACTAAACCACAACAACAGACCAAATAAATCTCAGTCGAAATTGTTTTGGCCGGAAGTGGTTTAGACCGTCCAACTGATGATCTAAACAGCTGAACAGATTCTAAATACGAATCGCCACCTGCCCGATTCGTGTATGGCCAAAATGAAACTCATAACAGCCAGGCCAAGTCAAAGTCACTCATTAGACCAATCTCACGAAGCTCCCGAAGATCTGTGAGGTTATTTCATAATGAAATCTTTTAACTAACGCACTTGGCTCAAGTTAAAAAGAACTAGATTCTTTTTAAATTTACATTGATCCTAAAAGCATTTTTTTTATTTCTTTATTATTATTTATTAATAATTCATTACTGATTAATATAATAATATGAATCATTTATTAGTATAGAGGAGTGATTTATCTGTCTATAATAACAATTTGCCTTTGTGTTGGTAATTTGTTTGTTGTTGTTTTCTATAATCATCAAGGGGATCAATGCATTGCATTGTTAGAATAGCTCTCTTTAGGAGTATAATTATTGCATTGAATTATTTCTGTAGTTTTTATTTTTTATCTTAAAATGGTCTTTCTAAAAACTGATGATATTTTCAATAGTTATTTTTTAAAAAGGCTCGTTCTAAAATTCCAAAGTTTTTATATATGTATGTCCAACCGTATAAAATAATAAAGAATAAAAAAGAATAAATTCAAAATAAATGACTTTTCTTAAATATAAAAGTATTTTCTTATTTTTAAACTCTGTACTGCAAACTACAATGGATACAAATAAGCTAATAAAGTTGAAGGTTACTCAAGAAATCCTTTTTCGCAGAGTCGAGCAACAGGAAGAAAAAGAAGACAAGTACAGGGTATCTCACAAATGGGTTGTATGGACTGTAACCTTTTCAACAAGATCAGAAGCCCGCACTTTTAATCTGAAGACAACGTTACAAGTAGCCAAAGGTTCTGTTTATGTTCTGTGGTTAGCTAATGTTAGTTGCCAATGGGGCAATCATTTGTGTGTGTATGTGTGTGTGTGTGTATGTGTGTGTGTGTGTGTTTGGGGAGCTGCTAAAATGCGGGCGCCTCTTTTTGTTGTTGTCTGTATGACTTTCTCCTGTGCGCTACCCCCGCAGCCACAGTCTCATTTAATGCCTATCTCTCTCTCTCTCTCTCTCACGTTGTGTGGGTCTATAGCATTGGGGCAGGGCGGCCCATCTGTTGTCATCAAGGCCCCATTTGCCGTCTGTGCCACTCAAAAGACTTGGCAGCCATTCGTTTGTCAGCCCCAAAGCCACGAGACAGAGTTAAAGTCAAAGTCACAGTCACAGTCAAAGGCAGACAGAGTCAGAGTTAAAATCAGAGTCTTAGCCACAGTCAGAGGCAGTGTTAGAGCCATTACCAACGCCACAACGCGGCTAATTAGCGCCTTAGATGCTGTGCGGCTAACAAGATGCGACGCCAGCAGCGACGTCAGCTGCGACGTCAACGGCAACGGCAACGACGCGTCGTGGTCATTTATTAAGGCTTCGTCTTCGTCTTCGTCTCTTGGCGCTGATTGCGCTGAGCTGTTTGGTGATTAACGACGAGGATTGCATTTGCTCCATCCTGAGCACACTGATAAAAAGAAATGCATTGTTTAATCAAATATGTTACTTGTAGATTAACTTTCGAAATTACATAATTGTCACAAAAGTCAACTGGAAAACACTTTGATTCAACTATCAACAAAATAAATAGCACTTAAAATTAAAAATATCTTATTAAGTTTCACGTTAAATCACATACATATATTTTAAAGTTCAAAAAGTCAACAATTTAAATCATTAAAAAATATTTTATATTATTAGCTATAAATATATATCACTTGAGCAAAAATGTTTGAATATAATAAGAATCTTACTTATCATAATTTTATGTTATAAATAACATGAATAGTATTTCATTTATTTTAACTTAAAGTTATTGATTTTATATGAAACATATTTAATTTCAATTAATTTAAAAAAAAAAAACAAAAAAATACATTTTTCAATTAAACGTTTTTTGGTGTACCAAACAGTTAAATTAAACATAGTTAAATTCGTATATTTTAAAACAGAGATGAAAGTGCAAAACTGAAACTTTAAACATTTGCATCAAAGTGTAAATTGTGAGCTTTACTTTGTTGTTTTTTTCTCTGTACAGAAGCTGGGAGTTGGTTTGGTAGTTGCAACTTGACTTAGACTCGCAGTTGAGTCTCGGGTTGAACTTGGCAGCCGCGTCCATTTAGTCTCTAATTAATTTCTCAACAATTTCCCGAGATTCTTGACATTTATCTTAATAATTTTTGGCAGCGCCTGTCGACAGCTGGCAGCGCAACCAAAGAGGAGTGGGGCTATAAGGGGGCGTGGCATTTGCATTTTGCCAATTTAAATGCTAGCGAAATGTTCGACAGCGACATGCGACGCGCACATCGATCATCATTTGCGGCATGAGAGAAGAGAGAAGAGAGAGAGAGAGAAGGAGCGAGAAGAAAAAAAAGTGAAATGCCTTGCAACGCGTTGTGGCGTGTAGCGAAACGATGCGGCACCGCCGGTCACACAATCGCTGGAATTCTGATTTTCTCGCTGTCCCCTGTCCACGGTCCACGATCCACGATCCGCCCAACTGTGCCCCCGTTGCCCGTTGCCCCTTGCCCCCAATGCTGTCGTTGCCTGATGATGATGAACGTCTTCGTTGGCGTCTTCTTCCATCGTGTCCATCGCCGTTGTTGGGCATTAGAATTAAGCTGTAACTTTGCATCGAAATTAAATTTATAGCTGCAGCAACCAGCGACAACAACAACAACAACAACAGCAACAACAACAATCGCAGCCATTAGATATAAAACTGTAAAAATAAAAGAGATTCTTCACATTGTCGAATCTTTAATACACTGACTGAACATTTCTGTATACCGTTGTCAATAAGATAATAAAACTATAGAAATTAAATTATAAACATTTATTTATTTATTCATACTTTAATATATTTTTTTATTATTTTATTCTGTAATGACAGAGTTTATACTATTATATTTTGCATTTTAAATTTTTTGCTTTTATATTTTCTGATTTATTAAATAATCAACATAAGAATTTTTAATAATTATATTTTAATAGAAGTTTTTTATGGTAAATTTTAATCAGCTTATCAATGGGATTAAGAATATATATAGTTTATATGTATATATGTAAGTATATGTATAATACATACACACTGACAAAATAATGCTATTCTCTGCCAGAAAAATATAAGGTAAAAGTAACAGCTAAACATGGGAAACAAATCGGCAAGATACTCGCGGTTATAATAACTGAAGCGGTCGAGACATTACCTTGAAGCAGGGTCACAAGAGGGAGGAGGAAGGTGGAGGCATGGCCGAGAGCGGGTGGGACGGAGATGATGACAGCAGTCGTCAGTCGTCAGTCGTCAGTCGTCAGACGTCAGACGTCGTCGCGACGCGTTCACATGTGAAAGTTGTACGAAAACGAGAAAAATTATTGAGTAAAAACAAAAAATAAAAATCAAAAAAAAACAAAAATAACGAAACAGAAAACAGAAGGAAAATAAAAACGCGCGCCTGTCGATGCTCATCTCGGAGATGGAGATCATGCCATGTGCTGGTTGTTATATAGTATGTAATGTCTGGATAATGATGATGGCACTAACTATCAGCCTGATATGCATGACCCGAATTCGCCATGGCCAACAGCTGCAGAGAGCTCGTCTAGCTTAATAGGGTCCATTAAAAGTCCTCTTAGATCCTGTTGCCTAGATTGCCAGGCAAATCTATTAAGCGCATGCGAAGGCCATGGAAAATCTGTTAGTAGCAACACATATTTTGTTGACAACTGTTGAGTAAAATTAAAACATTTCAATTTGAATCTAAGCTCTGTTAAGTCAATAAATAACATTTGCAAAAAGCTGATTAAAAACAATTTTATGATACTATCTTTATTTATTTAGTTTTAACTTGATTTTGGAAATATAATAACCAAAAAAATATAAATTTTAGAAGCTAAAAACAAATTATGAGATATTGGCAAATAATTGAGAGGACAAAAAATAAAACCTTTGATTTGGGTGATCCAGAATTAATTGTCTCGGATAGCTGTTAAGATACATTTTGGAGCAATGGAATTAATAAGAAGTTAATACAGTTGAACTTCCATAGCTCGAACTTCTATAACTCGAATTTCTCTCTAGCTCGAACTAAATGAGTGGCAGTAAAATTAATAAACTTAAGAAAAAGAACTCTATAAGTCGAACATCTTCATAGCTCGAACCTTTTCTTTTGATAATGGTGATATTACATGATTTGTGTAGAATCTCTTGTCAAAGTATTTTTTCAGCTTCTGCTTAGTCTAAAACTAATTTCAGTATTTTTTTGTATTTTAGTATTTATTAAGTGCCCGAATCTTGGGTTAGGAGACTGAGTCTGAGCTTTGTTTGCTTATAACTTGAGTGCTATTGTCTCGGTCAATTTGGCAAATTCGATCTGTTGGGTTTCACCTCACATTTTGGCCATTTGGCCATGGCCAACACTGAACACTTTTGGCCGTTGTCCAAGTGTAATTTGCATTATGTTCTAGTTTCCATTTAAGTCCATATTTGCTTTTGTTTTGTCTATTTTTTGGTGTGGAATTTTCTATTTGCTTTTTGTTTTGTAAAAGAAAAAAAGAGGAAGAAGATGGAGATGGAGATGGAGATGGAGAAGGAAAAAAAAAGATTGACTTAAAAATTCGACAAACAGTGCAAAGATAGCTCGTCATTCTGGGACCGTTAGTTGGCCATATAAATAACATAGAATTTGGGCTGAACTTGTCAGGGAGCTGGCTGTTTGTGGGGCAGGAGGGCGGGAAGCCTCTAGCGGAAGAGCAAACAAAAGACTTAGGCAACGAACGCGGCGAGCGGCGAGGCAAGACGGATGCGTTGACGTTGAGATTGCGGCATCTTTAGAAATAATTATCGCCTATGTCCATATTGTTCTAACGTGAAAGTAAAAACCGTTAAGAATTAATAACTATACAAAAGTCTTTTGGCCAAAAAGTTTGCGGCAAAAACCAAAACAACAACAACAACAACAATGAGGAGGGGGCAACAAAATTTATAAAAATATACTTTTTCTTTTACTGGGTCAACATTTTGTTGTTGTTGTTGTTGTTGACTATGGTCTGTTGTTGTTGTTGTTGTTTCTAATTCTGTTGTTTGGTTTCGCTAACAACAGAAACAACAACAACAACAATGACAAACAAAACGCCGTTCGCAGAAGAACTTTGCTTTGATTTGAGTTGAAGGCATCAAAATGCCATAAAAACGAGAAATAATAAAACCACTTGGAGATTTATTGCGATTATCAATATGAAAGTGATACGCGACCTAGAGACCCACAGAGCACGCCCACATCGCAGCTCAAATGCTGAAAGAATCGATGAAATTAAAAAGAAATGCTAATGCTAATTAATTGCCGAATCCATAGGGTCTATGGAGTCTATGGGGGCGTCTCCCCAGAAGAATGTTATGAGTCAGCCTCTAATGATCATAATAATTAAATTGGTTCACCGAATCAACGATGAAAGCTTTTTAATTGATTGATCATTCATCATCCATTCATGCATTTATTCATTTCAATTTGAATACCGTTCACAGCTGGGAGGTCTTCGTCTCATAGTAAATACGAGCAGATACATATGTATGTTACATATATAGTTAAACTATAATAATCATTATAATAATCACAGAATTGTCACTCATTTTACTGTCATTTGTAATCTGTAATCTGCCAGACGCGATCACATTCTTCGAGCTCGTCTGTCCAGTTAGTGGACAGTACTGTTGGCATAATTATCGCTTTGCGAGTGACCATTATCATTAGCATTAGCATTAGCATTGGCTGAGCAAACTAAACATAGCGAAACACACAACACACAACACAACACGACAACGGCGCAAAAAACAACTGTAAAGCTTCACAGATAGAGATACAGATACAAATAGAGATACAGATAGCGATACAGCTAAATTTCAAGCTACAGATACTCAGATACCATTTCTATGAATGAAAATAGCAGACATTGACTCGCCACTTGACAATTCTTCTCAGTCGTTTTTTAACAGATAACTGTAGCATACTAAATACTTCATTAGTTGGAGTAGTGTTATGTCTTCGAGATGAGTGCATTTCTGAATCCATCAAGTTCTTATGTAATATCCAAAATTAGAATGGGCAGACTGTTCCTTTCTCATAATATATGCTAAAGTTACACCAGCAAGAGATCTACATGAGTCGAACTGAACGTAGTTTGGAAACATTATTATATTTATGCATACAAAATTATCAAACCTGTTCCTGTGCCGTACATCAAAATTGATAACATTTTTGTCGGATTTGCTCGACTTGCTCGAATTTGAATGGATTGGAAATTTATTAGAGATACCCCTGTATGTGATGAAAGTACTAAATATTTTGGTATATATTTTAAACTACAATTCAAATGCTTTTAAGCATTGCGTAAAATAATGAAATCAATTTCATGTTTTTTAAATGTAAGTTTGGACAAAGCTGTTTGTTATTTAATGCAAAAAGGTCGCAATTACGAAGGTCGCAATTACGAATCATCACATGGATTATTCATAAAAATTATTATGTACTTGCATTAGCATTAGCATTATCATTAGCATTAGCATTAGCATTAGCATTAGCATTAGCATTAGCATTAGCATTAGCATTAGCATTAGCATTAGCATTAGCATTAGCATTAGCATTAGCATTAGCATTAGCATTAGCATTAGCATTAGCATTAGCATTAGCATTAGCATTAGCATTAGCATTAGCATTAGCATTAGCATTAGCATTAGCATTAGCATTAGCATTAGCATTAGCATTAGCATTAGCATTAGCATTAGCATTAGCATTAGCATTAGCATTAGCATTAGCATTAGCATTAGCATTAGCATTAGCATTAGCATTAGCATTAGCATTAGCATTAGCATTAGCATTAGCATTAGCATTAGCATTAGCATTAGCATTAGCATTAGCATTAGCATTAGCATTAGCATTAGCATTAGCATTAGCATTAGCATTAGCATTAGCATTAGCATTAGCATTAGCATTAGCATTAGCATTAGCATTAGCATTAGCATTAGCATTAGCATTAGCATTAGCATTAGCATTAGCATTAGCATTAGCATTAGCATTAGCATTAGCATTAGCATTAGCATTAGCATTAGCTAGTATTGGCATTACCATTCATACTATCGTTATAATTTTATCAGAATTCTCATTACAATATCCATTTCAACCAGCAACAGCAATTTTACTTGATTTCTTTATCTATCTAGGCTTTATCTCTATTTTAAGCCTATCTTTTTCCAACCGATCATCTATGCTTAAACAGATTATCAGCTTATCCGCAGCTAATCTCCAAATGTGTGCTAAACTGAAGGTCATTCTTCAGCTTGAGCTCAATTTAGAAATACACTGCAGTCCCCCACACTCCAGCCCCGCCAAGTCTCCTACACGCCTGCTCAATTGAACAGTAATTGTAATAGCCAAATAGCCATTTAGGCCAACATACTCGTAATATGCCATAAAAAAAAGTAGGAGGAAGAAAGATAGAAAATAAAGAACCGAAAAGCAATGCTGACAGTTGACCAGGCGAACAATTGACCGATTTCCATGGCCTGCTCCTGGTCCATGGTTGTCTGATAAATGAATGAGACATTGGCCGACACCATAAGCAACAACAGCAGCAACAGCAGCAACAGCAGCAGCAGCAGATGTGGCAGCAACATCAGCAGCATTGCTCCTAGTGGTAGTCACTGACCTAGAATGCAGCTTTAGCTTTTACTGTTGTCTCTGCCCGTTCCGTTGCTGTTCTGCAAGCTGTCGTTGCTCTTGCTCTTGCTCTTGGTCTTCTGCTTCTTCTTATACAACTACCACTACTACTACTACTTCTTGATGCTGTTCTATTCTCGGCTTTATGTGTCGCCGTCGCTTGCAGCGGTTTAAGATTCTGGCGTTCGCGTTCATGACTTTGCTTACCAATACCGTTTGCTGGCAACTTTAGCGCCAACTTATTAGCATAATCTCAGCTAGTTGCCATCGCTGTCGGCTTCGACTTCGACGTCGCTGTTGCAGTCGGCGTCGCCGTCGTTGTCGTTGGTAACTCTCATTATGCCTGGCCTGCCTGGCTGACTGACTTGGCACTAAGACTGCAATGGGGGACTAAAACTGAGTCTGAGTCTGCGACTGAGACTGAGACTGGCATTGGTAGTGGCACCTCATCATCGGCGGCATCAATTCGCCGCTTGATGCATCGCCAGTCAGCGTGTGAAGCAACCTGGCCAAGACCAGTCAAAGCCAAGTCAGCCTGCTCTGCGTTTGCTCTTGCATGTTTAGCATTCCAGCTGCAGCCGCACAGAAATAGAAATAGAAACAGAGACAGAGACAGAAATAGATACAGTTGAACTTCTCTATGGTAAATTCTATAAAATAAAAGTTATTTCCATTAATTATAAAATCATTAAAAATCTTAATACTTTACGATTTCTTATATTTTGTTTATTTTAATTAAAAAAAATTGTAGTCGAAACTGCATTATATAAAAATAAATTAGGGTTACAAAAAAATTGATAATGATTATTTTCTAACCAATTTAGAAGCATGTTTCTACACCTTTTGGGTACTGAGTATTTAATCAAAAATCAAAAAATATGGAAATGATGACTAAAACAATTAGTATTGTTACAAACGAAAAAAGAGAAAAATTTAATTTGTATAATTTTTTTTTATTCGAAGTCGACTAAAACCCGTTGACAGAGTGATATAAAAACTTTAAAAAATTGAAACAGAATTATAAATTAAGAATGTGAAGCTAACAATTAAATTACATGTATTAAAAACAATTTTATTTCGTAACTGAAACAATAGAAAAACTAAATTAAATTTTATTTATTTAAATTCAAACTAATTGAATTTTTGTAAAAAAAGGCTTTGTAACAATAAAAGAGAATCTAATCTTAACTAAAATTAATAATTATTTAATAAATTTTGATCAAAATGGAAACTAGTAATAAACATTTTTTTAAGCAAATTCATCATAAGGAAGTTGAACTGTATTCCATGTTGGGAGGAGTTAAGAGGGAGACTGCGCATGAATTTCAGATTTTGGTTTGTCTTAGAAGAAATTAGAAGAGAGCGCGCAGACTCGGACTCCGAATCAGACTCAGCTCTTGCCTTTTTGCCATTCCCATTCGGATTTGTATTTGTATTTGTATTGGCATAATTTCAGTGTATCTCTGTCTGTGTGTGTGTGTGTGTGTGTGAGCCATAACGGCATTTATAACCTTTTCATTAGCTTTTTGATTTGAAACTCAAATCTGCCTTACGGTGTGTCTCTGCCAACGTCTTCAACTCCAGTTCCATTTCAGCTTCAGCTTCAGCTCGAGCTCGTAACTTTAGACGGTAGTCTGGTAGCGCTGTTTCCCCACCCCACCCCACCCCGCCCCTGTTTCTCTTTCTCCCCTCCGTCGCACGCCATTTACGCGCATAATTTCGGTTTACGAGTTTCATTCTTTTCTGCTTTTGGTCTGCACATTTTGGCAGGCCATCAGCTGGCTGGGATTGGGTTTGGCATTCCATTCTGGCCAAATGGCACTGCTGCCAGTTATTCAACTGTCTCTTCTTGGCCATGTTTAGTCGCGGCCAATATTGAATGAACGAACGCTTGTTTGGCCAAGTCATTTGCGTTTTCTATTTGCCCAGATTTGGGCAAATAATTCCTGATTGAGTTCACTGATTGCTCCTCGAGTATTGACACGAGCTGAACTCATTACTGTCATTGCGAGTATGTTAAACAGTTAATGGCAACTTATTTAACAATTATCTCGAAAGTTAAAGGCAAAAAAAGTCAATGACAAAATTTGAATTTAAATTTCTGTTTAGTTTTGACAGAGTTCAAAGAACTTGCAGTTTATTATGATCGCATTCTGATCATATGAAATTGATTCATAATTATTATTATTATTTCTTTAAAAGAAAATGTGTCGAAGAAGATTAATTGAAAAAGCCGAATCCATTCTTCATATTTGAATTTTTTGAAAATTCAAAACATACATATATAGCTTTTGGCAACATTCCGTAAATGTTCCTGAGGAATTCTTCAATTTATAGTATCTCTTAGCCTATCATTCTCGTAGAAAGCCCAACTCACTTGCTCATTTCTTTTTAATATTCTCTTAATTATGGAGTTTCTTTGTGGCGTTGAGTTCGGCTTAGATAGGAACATAAGCTCTCATGATGGCATATGAGATCGGTTAGGCGCTCGTCTGTCTACCTGGGGGATCGCAATCATGCGACTTCATAGAGAAGCCGACGCTGAAGATTTCACTGGCCAACGAAAATGAAAACGAAATTATTTTCACAATTAAAGCAATTAAACGCAAAATAAATTGTGTTTTAAGATGCAGTCCAACAACAATGCTTCCCCCTCTTTGCCCACTTTACGCTCTGCCCCCCTTATTGTCTCTACGAATCCCCCCTGTCAGGTCTACAGGTGCCTAGGAAGAATATGATATGAAGCGGAAAACAAGTAATGATCTACGCACTTTTCATTACCCATGTCCGACCCTCGTCGTCATCGTTGTTGTTAGTGTTAGTGTTAGTGTTAGTGTTAGTGTTGTTGTTGCTGTTGTTGTCGTGTGTCCCTGTCCGCTGTCTGTCATCTTCATCAAATACCCAACCTCATATGTAGAGTCTTATTAGTTATATCATCGCGCTTGTTACACTTGATTGAAACGGGACTTTTCACTTGATTTTCTGAAATTCACTTCATATTTAACTTAATTTTAAAGCAACAAATACTTATATCTACTTAAAGCTTTTCTGCAATTTTTCGTGTTTTCTTTAAAGCGTGTTTTTAGGGTGCCCTTTCGTCACTAGCGTGGACTGATAGAAATGTTCAAAATTTTTAATTTTTTCAATGCTATAAATTTTTTTCTTAAACAAGCGTCGTCAATCAAAGCTTCCTAAAACTTAAAAAAACATCTATCAGGCGTGCTACAGAAATCACAAGTGAAATCGAATTTAGAGAAAATCAATTTTACTTCGAAAATTTCTCCGTGCCACAGAACTTCGAGTAATTTACCAATTTTTAAAATTTCATTTCACCAACCTTTTCGAACTAGGCTGCTAGGGTTGGCCCCTTCTCAATTTAAATTTCAAAAGGGTTTGTTTAGCAACTTTTTTAAGTTTATCATTGCAGAATAGAAGGATTTTTTTTTATTTCTTCTTTAATTAATATTATTCAATTTATTTATATAATAATTGATATTGTGTAGCTTAAATAAATTTAAAAGTTATTAGCGCGGCAAACAATAAAAGTTACTCGACAACTCTAAATTCTAAAATTCAGACAAAAAATGTGACATTATTCTCATGGCATCGGACGCCAGTGGATTGAGCGATGATTTCGTTTCACCCAAAATTGTTCAGGTGATTTGACTGTGGCACGGAGAAATGAAATTGACGTGAAATTCAAGTGAAAGAGATTTCTGTGGCATACCTGTATAATTTTGATATACTTTTGGAATCCTTTTCTTAAAGTTGTCTTAATTAAAAATAAAATATTCATAAACAATGTTACCAAACGAATGTTTGACGAAAAAGGTATTGAAATTATAAAATTTCAAATTATTCTATTATTAGATCCTTGTACTAAGATAGTTGCCAATGGAGTTAGAGTATTTTATTGGAGGTGCTGCTTTGAAAGTGTTGCGCTTCTTATGCGACGCATTGTAGACTTTGTGGCATTGAAGCAAAATTTCACTTCGAAGAAAAGGCACAAAAGTCGCAACTGAGCCAAACGCAACTCGATTCAACTGAACTGAACTAAAGTGAACTGAAATAAAGTGAAGTGAAGTATAGTAAAGTAAAGTTAACTAAACTGGGCGGACTGTGGACTCTCTGCAGCTATTATCTTTCTTTAGACAGACTTCTTTTGACGTTAGATTCAGCCTTTCTTTCTTTCTTTCTTTCCATTTAACAATTTTCGTGTTAACTTGATTTTATTTTAATGTCGCCCCAAGTAGCCAAGTTAAGCAGACGCATATGTCTGGCCAGAAACGAGTGCTCACATTTTTGGACTTCAAGTTGTGTGTTTGGTATTTTGAAGTTGGAGTTATGGGCTTGAGTTGGGGTTATGTAGTATTTTTCTTCATTTTTTTGGTTTTGTTTTTTTGACTACACGTGTCGCACGTCTGCTTTCTTGTCATGGTGATCGCAGCTCATTGAATCTAATGGGTTTTACTTTCATTACAATTTTGATAAATGTATAGTTGTGTGTGTGTGTGCGTGAATGTGTGTGAATGTGTGTCTGTACCGTTGATTTCACTCGCTTCTCTGGCGACAATTTATCCATCACATTAGGTGTAAGTGATAGAAATCTACTCATCTATCTATCAGTTTTCTTTTATAAATTAACCTGTTTGAGACAAAATAAAACTCTAGACCATTCCCAGTTCTCTATCTAATCTTTAACCAGTTCTTAACTGCATTCATCTACAGCCTTGCTAACTAAGTTATTCTATTAGTTCTCAGTTTGATACAGAATTCCAATGCAACTCTTTTTAGCTGAGTTATTCACAATTCAATTTATTCATTTGAAATTCTAAACATTTTATCGTTTATTATGCAGCCTTATGAATACTCCCATAACATTGCCCTTGATCTCTGCCTAATAAATGCATAAAGATTCCAAAGTCTAGCTCTTTAGACCCATCAACTGGCTCAATAGGTGAAAGTGCTAAGCCGAAGACAAATGACTTTGGTTTTAATTTCGGGTGTCTTTGTTAAACTTCGTAAGGAATCTCTATGCAAAACACTTCAATCTACTTATAATAACTTTCAAGTAGCTTAACAATTGTTGCCACAGCTCACTTCTTTAAAGTTCGATAAAACCTATGTTTATCATTCAATCGCTCTGAGCCTAGAAGTTAGTTAAGTTATATTTAAATGATTGGTAAAAAGAAATAGACTTGAAGTTAACTTAAATTAAATAAAAACAAGACACTGAGTGAAGATATCTCAACCTTATCCAAAGCAAATCGAATGAATTTAGGCCTTTTTTGGACTTGCTGCACTGAGCCAGAAAGATATGCAATCTCTCAATCTTATCGCTGAATGTAGAACACGAGATTTCACTCAAGTTCTTTAAAGTAATTCATTTGCCTGATTTAAATTGTAATTGTAATTCTGGTTTTGTTGTTTTTGTGAATTTGATTCCGTTTCCAGTTTGAGTTTAAGTTCCATTTGTATTTGTATTTTGCGTTTCTATTTCATTCATGGGGCATGTAATGCGCTCTAAGTAATCGTAATGGTCGCGGACACCATCCGTGGCACCGGATATGCGGCAAGAGAGACAAAACAACAATAAATTTTCAAGCGGCAGCAGAACAGCAGAAGCAGAAGCAGCGCAGTCAAGAAAGTGAGAACAGTTATGTAGTGTAACTGATGCCGTTAGATAGCATTTTCCAGATACAAACAGCAAGAACAAAAGAGCCCAAACTCCTCAGACCAAAAACCCACAGACTGAGACACAGATGTAGATACAAAACATACTTTGGATGAAGACACAAAAAGCCAAACGAAGCAAAACGTTAAACAAAAAAAAAAAACAAAAAAAAGAACAACTAAAAATACCGAAAAACTACAACAAAAAAAACTAAAAAAATCCCTAAGCCCATCGGAAAATGTCCAAGATTGTGAGGCCTTGTGGCAAAAAAACTTTCTTTGGCCATCAAAATAAAAAACGAACGAAAATGATTCTAAATGCAGTTTTTTGCCAGCATTTCTTGGTTTTGTCGCCGTTGGCGGGCTCAGCATCTTTGACTTTGGCCCTGGCAAAAGGAGGCTGTGAAAAATAGTTTTCGATTTTCGTTATGGTTTTTCCACAGCTTCGATTGACGTCTGAGGGGCTCACGTTTCTGGGTTTTTGGTTTCAATACCCTGTAAAATAGGTAAATTGTTGAAAGCGGTATGACACTGCATGAAACGGTCAAAGATCCAAGTTACATAAATAATGTAATAAATGAATATTGAAAATCTGCAACATAAACTTACAATTTAATTCATTCCCCTTTTATTTTTGAATATTTTTTCCACAACATAAATTAACAAAACATTATTAAGGAACAGAGGAAATAGGAAAATAAATAATATTATTCAGTAATTTTTCATGATTCCTTCAAAGTTTATAACATTAATTATATTCATTTATCTCAGATCTCAGAATAAAAAAAATGAGCAATGTCATTATTTAATGTTTATCTGAAATATTCTTATTATTTAATTTTTCATATGTTCATATTCATATGTTTCCCAAATTATGTAATAGCTTCTTTCGAATATTTTGTGTATTTTAAAATTCATTATAAATAATTTTTTTATTTAACAAAATTTGATTACCCTAAAAGTTAATTTATTTATTTTGTATTTATATAAATATATTCGTCAATATAATGCGATTTATACAATATTAAAACAAAATCATATATGATCTCAATATGCAAATAATCGTTTTTATAAAGGTAAATATGTTACACCAAAATATTGAAAAAGCTAAGAAGATTTTTAATTGTTAATTTGAGTTCTATTTCAAAAGATATACAACAGATCTGTTTACAGAGTATCTGCTAGTCGCACCAGGCTTGTCTTCTTCAGCTCATTTGTGCATTCCAGTACAAGCATTTTCCCAACACAGAATGAGCACAAGCTGAAATCGAGACGAAACTTGAGCCTGAAGTTAAGATGAAGCTGAAGAGGCTGAAGGTGACGGGGAG
Source organism: Drosophila subquinaria (assembly GCA_037043405.1). Classification (NCBI taxonomy): domain Eukaryota; kingdom Metazoa; phylum Arthropoda; class Insecta; order Diptera; family Drosophilidae; genus Drosophila; species Drosophila subquinaria. The sequence continues at coordinate 167,094 of JBAMBL010001865.1, forward strand.
GGGAGGAAGCTCAAGAGGAAGAGAAAGAGGAAGTGGAAGCTGCAGATGAAGTCGAAGCCTGTGTGACCGAATTTGTGGCAGATCATCTGCCTGTGTGGCAGTAAAAAACGCCTCCGGGATTTGATTACTCGTCGGATGGAAAGTGATATCTGGTAATTGACGGTCAGCGAAAGCCAAAAATTCAGCTTAGACACGAAGTCAATAAGTCAAATGGGAAACGTTCTAAGCGTCAGTTAAAAGATAAGACTCCATATATGTACACAGAAAAAAAAAGCCATTCTAAAATCAAGCCTAAAATACTTAATTTAAGCCTGCATTTTTTAAGTATGTTTATAGATGTAGCTGAACAATCAAGTCTGTATAGGGATTAAAATGGGGAAATAAGCCCAAATTACTTGATTCTCTAATGTTTGAAAAAAACCTGGGTTCGATTTCCCCAGTCAATTGCAGGCAAACATTCCCTTCATAAAAAAAAAAAATATTTAAAAAAAAAACAATAAATAAAATTAAAAAATATGTTTAAAAATTTAAAAAAAAAAAAAAAGATGTAAAAGATGTTAAAAAAATGTAAAAAAATAACATTTTAACTATTAAAATTTTGTAAGCCTGAATTTAAGGATTTCAGGATTGAATTCGGGATTGAAAAAATCAAGTATTTCATACTTGGCTTAAGAAATTCCGAGATTACTCCACTTCTGACTTCGTTTCGGATTGAATTTGGGCTAAATATCCCGGATTTTTTTTCTGTGTACACAATTCCTTCTCAATCAGATAAGAGATCTTTCCTGATTTTACACTACATAAAAAAAACCTCTTTACGAGGTAAAAGTCTAGTGACGAAAACATTTTCATGCCCCAAAATTTCTGATATCTAATTTTGTGACGAATAATAATAAGTTTTACACATACATAAATGATTTTAAACAAAATTTTGGCACTCGGCACATTGCGCTTAAATGTCTCAATTCTTCATACCAAATAAAACTCACTGTTTTAAAATAATTTATATGTAAAACTTAATATTATTCGTCACAAAATTGGATATCAGAAATTTTGGGGCATGAAAATGTTTTCGTCACTAGACTTTTACCTCGTAAAGAGGTTTTTTAATGGGATATCAGAAATTTTTGAATAAGACATCAGAAATTTTGAAATTGCAATATTTTTTGACAGTATAGCTTTGTCAACTTTGTTTATTGTTTGTACAGCTAAAACAAACTGTCTGGCAACACTGGTCCCCTTTAACACACATGTCCAGCGCAAAAGCTATCAGCACTCTTCAACTCTGGGTGCTATGACACTTTGCTGCTGCTGTCCTATTCCCATTCAAAGTTAAACGTATATGTTCAGATAATAGGTTATATCTTCCAAGCCAATTAACAAAACTTTTATCAAAAAACGCGAAATTTTACAAGCTCAAACATATTGCAAATTAAAAAAAATCGTTAGCGGCGTTTTCTCGAAAACCGCCAAAATGTGGAAAAAATTACCTTATTTCACCTGTAGCTTTTTACCTGTGTACTTTAGAAAACAAATTTAAAGGTATGCTTGAGAGTCCTCATTCAAACTTTTAAGCTAAATCAACGATTTGATACTAACAAACAAACAAACAGACAAACAAACAGACTGACTTTTCATCTCGTTTTGAGAAGGGCACCAAAAATTTCAAAATTAATTATCTTTTGAACCAGTGATCGGATTTTGATGATCAAGGTGTCATTCGGCGCGTATTTTTGATTAGGATAGTAAAAAATTAAAAAAAAAATCAAAAAGGCTCCAACGGCCCCATTTGCTCCAATCATTTAAATTTTGCCCCTCCCACTTACACCTGTTTTTCTCACGAACTAGGTGAGTTTCCTAAAGTCATAGTATGGACATTTGTAAGTTAAATTGATACCTTTGGATCGGTATTTAACTCGACCCGATCGGACAGTCATAGCAAATTTTCCATTCTTCCTGTGTATATATGCTACACAGAAAAAAAAATCCGGGATTTTTAGCCCGAATTCAATCCGAAACGATGTCAGAAGTGGGGTAATCTCGGATTTACTTAAACCAAGTATGAAATACTTGATTTTTTCAATCCCGAATTCAATCCTAAAAATTCTTAAAACAAATCAGAAAAACAAAAGTTTTTTATTTATTGTTTATTTTTTAAACATATTTTTTTTTAATGAAGGAAATGTTTGACTGGGGGAATCGAACACAGGTTTTTTTCAAACAGGTCGGCGACTCTAACCACTGAGCCACCAGACCAGTTGAAATGATAGAGACCGAGAGAGAATCAAGTAATTTGGGCTTATTTTCCATTTTAATCCCAAAATAGACTTGATTGTTCAGCTTAATCCTGAAAACATACTAAAAAAATGCAGGCTTAAATTAAGTATTTTAGGCTTGATTTTAGAACGGCTTTTTTTTTCTGTGTAGTCGCTTTCGCACACTTCGTGCTGCTTTCGTCACTAGCGCGGACTGCCGTCCGCAGTGATAAATAGTTTTAAATCGATCTGATTGGGTTTTCTGAGCTTTCCCCAATCCTTGCAAGAAATGTTCGATCAATTTAAATTTGTTGCATAGCCCAGACATAAACTTTGTGTTCTTTTCAGTCTATAACATAAAGTTCATATTAAATAAATTGTTAATTTATAATTTAACTATTAGTTTAATTGTTAAAATACAATTTACTTTTTGTCAACTGTACTTAGTAGAGATAAAATAAATAAGAAAAATTCAATGATTAAAAAAAAATAAAATAAATATAGTAAAGTAAATCATAGCATATGTTGCAACTGTAGCTGCAACTGATGCAACTGCAACACGCTGCTGTTGCTGGTGACAAAAATAAAAACAATAATTTGGCTTTCGATTTGATGTAAGTTGCATGAGAAGAAGAAGAAAGAGGAAAATGCAGCGAAGCAAGAAAATTCATGAAACGTGCTGTGACAATTGACAGTTAGATGCGTTCTGTGCAGTTATGTGGCAGTTGCAACTGCAACTGCAACTGCAACGGCAACAGCAACAATAACAACAACAACAGCAAATTATTATGTCAGATACATACGAGTATGCATATATATATATAAAAGTAGATAGACTTGTTATTACAAATGTATCTATAGCCTGGCATCAACTTTGCCTAACATTCTATGGCAATTTTCGTAGGCCTTGACTCGAAACCGTGCGATCTGCGATTAACTATAACAACAACACCAGCAAATACAACAACAACAACAACAATAACAAGAGCAACAATGAGAACAACAATAACAAAAAGACATTGTGACATCTGCGAAGCATGAAGATGAACATTCCCAACATTCGACTAGTACATATGTCGTATGATTTTCCATGTGTTTATTAACTGTTAGAGTTAACTAACTAAATCGGAGCACAAGAAGAAACTATAGCTGAATTACGTGATCCCATGAGATATATACATACTTATGTATGTACATACGTGGTATTACCTATTAGACAGAGCAAGATTCTGGAACCAATTCCATTGTTCCGCCGATCTAATCCCAAGACAAATTGTGCAAAAGTGGCATGAGAGCTGCAGAAGAGAAGCTGTAGAGCATCGGAAGAGAAGCTAATGAGAAGTTGAAGGGGAGCAAAAGAGAAGGAGCTGATAAGCAGAGGAAAAGCTTAAAGGAAGAACTGAAGAAAAGCGTTCGAGAGGAAAAGAAGAAATTAAAGAGAAGGCGGGAAGAATTGGAAGAGAAGCAAAAGAGAAGTTAATCAGTAGATATATGGGGCAAAAATATATGAGTAGAAGAGGAGTATGAAAAAAGGATTATAGAATCAATAGATAATAAGATAAGAAGTAGAAGAGAAGTTAAAGAGAAGTTGATCAGTGGTTTAATGAGAAAAAAATATTAGTAGAAGGAGAAGAGAAGTGATTATGAAGAGAGGTTACAGAGCAGGTTAAGACACATAGCTAAGAATTGATAGGGAAGTAAACGAGAATTATAAGATAAGTACGAGAGAAGCAGAAGAGAAGATAAAATGAAGTGTAAAATAGCAGAATATATAGAAAAACAGAAGAGAATCAATAATGAGAAATGCTATACAAATAGAGGTGCATAAATTAAAATTGAAGAATTGGAAATACTAATTAGAAATACGAAATCAACGATGAGAATAATCTCGACCTTAATATGAGACCAAAAACCTTTAAAAGACACTAGGGAATCATTGTAAAAATAAAATATAAGATTTACCTGATTTGGTAGTATCCAAAAAAAGGTAATCAAAACTTAGGCTATATAAGAAAATCCAATAAAATAGAATATGATGACAGACAGACAGACAGAAAAGGTAAGAGCGAGGGAGATGGGAGATGGGAGGTGGGAGGTGGGAGGGGAGAGTTTGTGGCAAGACCATTAAACATTGTCAAGGCAACGAAATGGGTTAGTTCCTGCAATTTGTCCATATTGGAACTGAGAACTGAGTCAAATGCTGCGCTTTGGGGCAACACCATCCATCCAGGGTCCACTTGCAACTTGCCTGGTTACCCCCATTGGCAAGTTGCCACCAGGTTGCCTGGTTGCCTGGCTGCCATGTTGCCCGCTTGGCGTTGTAACCAAATATGGGCAAATGTCTGTGACACCTTTTGCAACATAAGCTCGGCAACATTTGGCTTTGTGTGGCAATAAATGAGCGCATTGTGGCATCGACACCAAAGCCAAAGCCAAAGCTATTGCCATGGCCGCAAGTGGCTGTTGCTGTTGTTTCTGTTGCTGCTGCTGCCACTGCCACCACTGACACAGTTTACTGCAACAAAAGAGATGCATCCATATTAACATCCACATCCACACTCACATTCACATCCACATCAACAGCCTGGATGCGGCACAAAGGTTTGCGGCTAGTTTGCAACTGGGTCAGCAACGTCATCATCATTACATCAATGCCTAGGCAAATCTGAAGTGCATCATTGTACGCCAAAGTGTGTGAGTGGTGTGTGTCCAAGGGCGTGGGTGGAAGGGAGCGCGGAATCCCTAAACGAAATCATTCAAAACCTCAGGTTAAAAATTGCTGATTATAACATCGATTTTTGAACTTATATTGACATCCTTATACAATTATGTAAAATACTTTCCGACTTTTAACAAATCTAACTTAAGATATTGACTCTATTTTAACTATCTTCCAGTGATTTTAAATCAAGAAAAATAAAACATGTAAAGTTAATGTTATTGTGAAAAAGAACGACTTGAAAAAAACACAACAAATAAATAAAAAAAAATAACAGTTGTATTAATTTATTTATTTATTTATATTTTTATTTATTTATATATTAATTTATTTATAAATTTATTTATTTATTTATTTATTGTATTTATTTATTTATTTATTTATTTATTTATTTATTTATTTATTTATTTATTTATTTATTTATTTATTTATTTATTTATTTATTTATTTATTTATTTATTTATATATTATACTTATATTTTTATTTATTTATATATTTATATATTAATTTATTTATATATTTATTTATTAATTTATTTATAAGTTTATTTATTTGTTTATTGATTTATTTATGAATTTATTTATTAAATTAATTTGTTGACGACAAAGAGAGATTGAAAATTATTAGAATTTAAATAGAATTATATAATAAGAAATAAAATTAGAAATGCAAAGAATTATAATCTATTAATTAATTTGACACCCCCTCGCTAAGAGTTGTTGACTACGCCCTTGTGTCTGTGTCTGTGTGCGCCTCAAACGAGTGTCACATTTGCCTCTCTGGCGGAATTGGAGCAAATGTGCGGCGCGTTAGGGACTGCGACAGTCGCACAACCTGCCACGAGAGTCTCGCCCCGCCCCGCTCCGGCCCGCCACGCCCCGCCTCGTCTGACCCTGCCACATGCCGCATGCCGCATGCCGCATGGCACCCCGCCTCGCCTCGCAGTTGCTCTTATTATATGCGCGCTCTCGCATTATAACGGTTCGCAATTACCATTCACCGCTACCAACGCAAAGCTCGCCCCGCTTTGCCGCTAATGTGGCTGCCTGCCCCTTGCTGCCCCCCTTGCCACATCTATGTATATTTCTAGCCCCTTCTGCCTGCCGCATAATTAGTCATTTTCCTGTAGCGCCTCCCGCGCCTTCCATTCGCTGTCGCTGTCGCCGTTTGTCGTTGTTCTCGTTTTGATATTGCGATTCAACGTGAATCGCGACTCGTCTCATTTCGTCTCGAGTCGTTTTGTGCTTTGTTTCTGGCCCATTCCGAATCAGCTCACTTCTAATGGGCCGCACTCTTCACACGCCCCCAACTGGCAGACGAGCAGACGAAGAAGCCGCTACAATCTGCAGACTCTGTAGACTCTACACAGCAAAACAAAAAAAACACTCTAAAATTAAAAGTCAAAATACTTAAGTTTAGGATATATTTTGTTCAGGATACTATTGTTAAAACAAAACATTTAATTTCACTGAAAAAAATCGTAAAAAAAAATAAAAAATCTTATAAAAAAAATAAAAAGAAAAAAATTAATCTTAAATCAATTATTTCGTACTCAATTTAAAAATTCCGAGATTAGCCAACCTTCGACACCATTAAGGATTGATTTTATCCCGGAATTCCGTATATATGTATTTGTTTTCAGTGTACAGAATCTACAGTCTACAGAGTCTACAGTTTCGAGTCTCACTTGAGCTTCAGCATCTTCCAGCACAAGGCAAGAACAGTTGGAGAAGTCAATTGGCTCAATTGCAGTCTTCAAGCGTGACAGAAATGGAGCAGAGACATAACAATAGAAAAGAGCATAGAGACTGCTCAACGACTAGATATCCTGTAGCAAAAGCGTCAGCTTTCCTTCTATCAGTTG